>CM019755.1:30107304-30267304 GCA_009761765.1 Phenacoccus solenopsis | reverse complement strand
ATTGTATTAATTATTTTGTATTTTTTTATTATTTTGATAAATAAAAGTAAATCGATAATAGTAATTTTAGAAAAATCAAATCATTTTGCATTTCATTATCTTTAAAATGAGCCATTTGCGAGCCCTCTATCTTAAATTGTTTCCAAGATATTGGCAAAAAAGTAAAAAACGATTCCAGCTATTGGTCTCCCATTTTGCTATCAAACTATGTTTTTCGTTATTTAAATGATATCAATATGATATTTAAATTTGATCTTAATGAATTGAACAGATCGATTATATTCCAAAACTCTCTCAAGCAATAGTTTTGATGTACTATTGATATTAATACGCATATTATGATATCATACTGCTATAGAATGTCGTATGCAAGTATTAGGCTATTATAGGTAGATGAATTGTGATCAAATTTGATCTGTTCCTTTTTTCCTAAAATGTTCGATGTCATTCGTGAAGGGAATCAAAAATTAGGCTAGTGATCCTATTCCCCTTCCCCTATTGGAGCAATTGCGCATTTTGAGTTTTAACTCATTGGTATATATGATAGTAGGGTAACAACAGGTGTTCATTTGTTGATGAAATACTCCGATTTGTGAAAAAAATAGATGTCTTTTCGTCCTATTGAAGGTAAAAAAATCTCATTTTGACGTGATTCCACTAGGTACCTATTAGAGGTTAGCATCTGTCATCTGATTTATGGTGAACTTTAAAAACGTTATTATTGGAACTATATATTCTACACATATAATGTGAGTTTCAGCATACTACTACTTTTTCCACCACTGACCCCTGTTGAATTGAAGTAATATCAAGTTTGGGGCGGGGGGCATAATCACAAAACAACTTACTTTGTATCTCGGTCATTTCGCAATTCATATTCGATCCAGTGGAACTGTTGAAACAGCCTGCAAAAAAAGACAGAAACGTCATGTCTATTCCTCTGAAAGGATACGCCTATTTAAATAATTTGGAAATAACAATTTACATAATGCAAATGTAGACACGAAGAAAAAGAGACGTCTTGTTTCGAATACATGTTCCCTTAGGATCGCTATGTTGAGAAACAAGCAATCATTATACGAATTGGTATTTGTAAAAGCGTACACTCCACAGGTACCTCGGAGCTCGTAAGTTATTCTATAAAAGCTGCAGCCTATTTAATACTGCCACGACGAAAGCAATAAGAAATTAATTTTCATCCTTCATCTCTTAATTACGCATCTACGTACAAATTTAATTAAATTTTCGACGAAGCTTTAATAAAGCCGCATTCGTACAGCTAATGTAAATAAATCACCTAGGAAAATTCGAATCACTCTCAACAACGTGTATCTTCAACGTGATCGGAAAGAGATCGATATAATGGGCGGGACGGAGCGACCGTCGCATTATAATAATTTCCACGATGTTCTCGGAAGAGAGAAAAAAGATGTGAAAATTTGCTATGGTAACGCGACAATATAATAAAACTATTTATAATTTTAGAAAAATAAGCTCGGTCTTTTTCAAGGGTACGTTTCGACATTTACCAGTTCATTTATATCGAGCGGCGACAAGTTGCTTATGTAGCGATTATAATGTTAATAGAAATTAGAACGGTGAAAACCCTCGATAGTGGTAACCTTCACAACCTTCACCGGGATTTTTATTCACTAAAGAGTACGTGTAGTGTAAATTGGGGTATCTCAATAAGTTTCCTTTGAAGCATATTATTCAGGGTTTTAATCGATTTGGGAGATATTTTAGAAATTCTCAAAACAAGTTCGTTAAGTGGAATACCACAGAAACAAGGTGAAAGTTATTTTTCATAAATTGAGAGAAAATAAGCTTCTGTATCTTAACATTGTCGAACGCTTTCATCTCATAGTTGCTATACGATTACTATTTATTTTTCCTTAAACTCATAAAATAATGTATATTAGGAATAATTATGCTATTATTTACACGAATATCTAGATCTTTGTTTGGATTGACCATAGAAATGAAGTTATGGAATCCGAAAACTTATATTTACGAATTAGATACTTTATACGATAAAATCTAAATCAAAACGGTAGTTTTTCTTTCGATGTCAAATAAGTTGCCTACCTTTAAATAAAATCACACAGTTGAGATCTATTGCCGAATAAGTTGTCTACTTTTGACTCCAAGGCATCTTAAATTTGATGCCTTCATTTCAAATGTAGGCAACATATTCGACAATAAATCCAAAATTCCATGCCTTTTATTTAAAAATAGGCAACTTATTTAACACAAAACACAAATATAATTGAGTTGAGAAAAATAAAAGCAGCAATAAATTATGTCTTCCATGACTTGAAATCATTTTTTTTTTTAAATCTGAAGTGCATTAAATGTTCTTGAAACATTTTTCAATTTACAAATTTTCATTCGAATTTTGTATACAATATCAAATGGATAAAAAGACATTTTTATAATAAGTTTCGACTTATTAATGGGAAGCACAATAGGTTAATATTTAATGAGAGCCGGAGTCGACTAGGAGGTCGGAGTCAAAATTGATTCTAAATGGCTTCGACTCCAACTTTGACTCTGTATTCAAGTTGGAGTTTGACGTTAAGGTTTTTAGAGTGACTCTGGAGTCACTGCTGAAGAGTCAAATTTTACTAGTGACTCTGGAGTCAAAGGTGGAGTAAAATTTAAGCTTACAAGTTGATTCCAAACTTCTAGAGTAAAAGTAGAATCGAAGTCCTGTCTACAAAAATAATCCTGAGTCAAACTAGAATAGACTTCGAAGTCAGATTGAAATGAGAATCAAATTTCAGTACATTAAAAATTACTCTGGAGTTGGAGTCAAATTTTTGACCAACTCCGAGGCCATGTTCTTTTTCATAACTTGGACATTGGGCATAGCATAGATGTGAGTTCCTCGACATCGACCAGTCGAAGACCAAAGTCTAAGCATTTTTATTTTCAATCTTTCAATACTACTCATTTGAGTTTTCTTTTGCTGATTTTTATTCTAAAAATGTTAAAAATTCTATCGAGAGTCAAATTGATGAAAAAAAATGTAAAAATCAGCTCCAGCTAAGTAGTGAAAAAATGACTAGAGGCTACAAAATTACACAAACTTAGGAGTGGCGCTGGAGACTGAGTAAAGCTTCTAGATCAACACCGGAGTTTAATTGGAGTCTGAGTTTGAATTCCAATTAACTTCAGAGTCAAAAGTCAGTTTTGATACCAAAGTCAAGGTGGAGTTCGAGTCAAATTTTTGGTTGACGTTGATGCTTCAATAAATCATGAGTTCAGTTCACTTTAGTTCATTTTATTCCGATTTAGATTCAAGTTCAAACTTCACTTCAGTTCGAAAAAAGAATTCAAGTTCGCGAACTGAACGACATTAGTTCAGCTTATAAATTGACCTTAGACTATCCTTAAAGTATCTGAAGTAAGCAACTTATTCAACACCTATTGAAAATAATTGGGAAAAATAATTGTGGTGTCGAATAAATTGCCTACTTTGAAATTAAAGGCAAGATGAGATTTATTGCTGAATAAGTTGCCTATCTTCGACTTGATGCCTTCATTTCAAATGTAGGCAACTTATCGGCAATAAATTACATTTCAATGCCTTAAATTTAAAAGTAAGCAATTTATTGACACCATAAATTATTTTGTTCCACGAAGAAGAGAGTACAAAAAAAACAGCACCTTCAAATAAGTTGCCTACTTTCAACCTGAAGGATCTCAGTGCCTTTATTTTAAATATAGTCAACTTATTAGGCATGAAATCATAATTGTCTACTTCCAAGGCACTAATTTATAAGTAAATAACCTACCTACTCTATCATTGAATTATTTTCCTACAATAGACGATTAGCAGATACGTCACAACATGGCGACTATCTGTCATCAGTAGAGATTTTGGCACAAATATGTACTATGTAAGAACTAAGAGCAAAAATGAATATTTTGAGCCGGAAGGCTTCTATATTATAGATACTTTGAGCAACCAAACCCAACCGAAGAAACCTATAGGTCGTAGATTTTCCGCAATTTTGGCCAAAAAATCTGAGTCAAGTATAATTCTCGACTAAAATTTTTGTTCACAATTTTTTACACAAAGTATATTAATTGAAGAAATTCACTTTCGTGGTCAGTTGTGCACAGAGCTCATTTAGTGCGTTTCGAATATTTTCGGTACATTTCACTGTTTAAAAAAAAACTCATGTCTTACCTTGGTGCAACAAATTACCTATCTCTGAAAATTTTTTTAGTAAGAAACAAAGAGACCATTCATTAGTGAATCAGATCCCTGACCTTCCACGCTGTAAAATATGTTGGTTATAGTTCAACCATTATCACCAGTGATTTCAAGGTCAAAAATTACTTTACAGATTTTTCGAAATTTCGACGATTTCAAAAAAATTGAGTTTAGTGTCGTTTTCGAATAATCCTACACCACTGATTCCAAATCGTGGATTGGTTTTTTGACTACTACTCATTTTCTCTTTTAAAATAGCATTAAAAAAAAATTTAAATAGGGGCCCAAAAATACCATTTCGGAATGAGCTACCTCCATATTAGTAGAAAACTACTGTTCACTAAGAATAATTTTTTTTTATGGAATCGAAATCATTGACTTCAAAAGTATCCTCAATTTTTTTTTTCAAATAGATTTAAGTACTTTTTTTGAAATCCAAAACCACTTGTCATGAAAAACACTATTTTTTCTTTTTTGCTCATGAAATTCAAATTTTGTATTTTTTCAATATTTATTTTAAAGAACCTATCCTACCATTTCAGGAAAACTAACCTAACTCTAGAGGGGGGCTTTGACTTCTTTGTTTTTATTGGTTAGTATTTTTGTATTGAATTCGAAATATCAGTAGAGGGCTTAAGTTCTTGTAGATTAGGCTCAACCTATCTAGATCCCTGGTTATTGTTCCAAACCGAATAAAAAGAATGTTGAAATAGTTTTCAATAAATTAAATTTCAATATTACAAAATGTACTGCATCCTTCTTCGTTCTCTGCGAAAAATTTGAAAAAGCCTGATTTTTTGAAAACCGAATGAACGGAATAGATTATCATGCATTTTGAATTTTTTATTAAAATATGTACGAAGTATTTACAAAAAAAAAATCAAATAGATATGCTACGTAACTATTTGCGTATTAATTAATGATTTTATTTCTTAGTATTGATATTGAATCAAAATAAATGATGGTATGGAAAGAAAAATCTTCCGCAAATTTTCATTTATATTCACCATCATAAATGAACCACATTCCTGACCTTCCGGCAGTAAAATATTGTTGCAAGTTCAACCGTAATCAAGCGAATACCGAATGATTTCAACTTCAAAAATGAATTCGTATTGTTTACCAAAAGTTAGTTTACTCAGTATTAACAGAAAAAAGAGAACTGCCGGCTTAAACCTTACATTTTCTTTATTTCGTAAAGTTTATGGCGGGAACCACGTCTGTAATACTTACCGCAATCTGCAATTCGAGTTATACCATTTTCAGCAAGGTGTGAAATGAGAATCTGTTACCAGCTGAGTCATTATTAAAATGCAACTAAATCCGTACATCACATTGTAATCATATAAAACGAGTTGTAGGAAGATTTTCCACATTTCACGAATATTTTCACATTATCGATTTCCTCTCACGCCGACCGAGTTTCCCGAGTTTGTCGCAAGTGTACAGTGTAACCAGCTTTTCCGGACAATCAATTTGCTAATTTTTGGGAATGGAAAGTTTTATAAAAGTATTCGAAGGATTTACAATTTATCGAGGTATTTCATTAAATATCATTTTATCGAGGAAATATTGCGAAGAAAAATCGATAAAACTGATGCACATTTAAACCGGAAGGGAAGAATTTAATTTACTAATTTGCAATTAGTTTCGAGCTACGGTATCATTGTTGTAGATACGGGTACGCAATTTTGACTAGCAGAATAGATATTGATTTTTACAAGTTTGTAAACGAATTCGTGAACCAATGTCGTTTCTTTTATAATCTAAAAATAAATTTTTTCAATATGAACACCAGAGTAGCAATAAAAGAAAACTTCGACGAAGATGATCTCAGCGATGATGTGGACGACGAAGTGTTCGTTAGAGATGGCAAAAAAAGTATTTTGAAAATGGACAAGCAAAAGGGAGATGAAAGACCACTTATGCCACCGAGAAGGAAATCAAAACAACGCCAAAATAGCTCGAATCCGGAAGTTTGTAGTAGACAGCCTTGCAATATTTATAACTGCCTGTTACCAGTTTATTTTGCGATTGCGACTATCATATCTATTGCATGTAAGCATTTGATGAGTTGTGTTTTTGTTCTTGTTTCGGAAAGATAGAAAATGAGCAGTTTTTAGGCGCGGAGAAAATTATGAGATGAATCGAGGAATGTATTAATTATTTTCCCAACACAAGTGAATTCAACTTCGTTTTAAATTGAATTTTAAGATTTGAAATAGATGATAAATTATTCTCATTTGATTATTTTCGTATCTATTGGAGCAAATTTTGATAAATTTCACAATACTTACGAACATAACGTTGAATTTCAGTTTTAATGTTGCTGTATATATTCCTCGTGAACAAATTACCAATTTTGATGAACAAATTCGATTTTTGGCCTTCCAAAGAAGCAGATGTAGATTACGCCTATAGATGCCAGTCCATCAAACTAGAAAGAATATGGATCCAAAAGATGCCGAAATTGACATCAGATTCGCAAATCAAGTTGTTAGATGTAAATAGAGATAACGTGGAGGATATCATCACTGGTATCGGCACAGGTAAGTCCCAAGTCCTAAGTTAGGCGCACTGATGTACCACATTTTGTAACTTTCTTTGATGACTGGAAATGTTGCAGAACTCGATGATATCAATGATGGTGACAAAATGTGCGCTGAATTCTTTGATAAATCTGCTGGACCTTGTTCCGGAGGAGTGATCGCTCTTGATGGAAAAACTGGGGAAATTATTTGGCATCGTTGGCTTCGTAGGCTCGTTTTGGCTATTCATTGCGAGTTCGAGATTACTGGTGATTTTATATCAGACTGCATTGCAACAGGGAAAGGAGGAGTAAGAGATAAAAATTTTTCATAGATATTAAAGATGCAATGGAGCAAGTCATGAAGTGAATGGTGATCTTATACTATTGTTGCAGCTTTTGGTTGCTATAAGTGGAGTAGATGGCACTATTATATGGGAAGCTAGAAAAACCGAAACAAGATTATTATATTAATTTATACAATGTGCTAATCACTCATGATTTAGATTCAGATAATCATATGGATGTGATAGCCAGTCATACTTCTGATAACAATAGTAAGTTCAAAAGATTTGCCCAAGTTAAAATAACAAGTTACTGTACTCTGAAAAATAAACAAATAATCAGAGTAGGACTATTATTTTACTCAGCGTACGAGCGCTATGATACACTAGACGCGAATCTTAAATCTGATTGGTTGTATTGAATTCTCCGCGAGATACAGCAAAATTGATCATTGGTTGTTATTTCACAGCCACCAATCAGCAATGTGTTTCGTAGATAGCCGCGAACCTACGGATCATTTTTAAACTAATTACACTGCTCTCATACCGTGCGTAATCAATTATCACTTACACCCTAGCGCAAAAATATTCAAAAACTCATTCATGTAATTTCGAAATGAACGTTATAACAGGAAATTGTGGGTTTATTTATATTTTTAATTAATTAGATAACATAATTAAATTAGAAACGGGGATAAAACACCATTTCAAAAAGTATGATATCATTTTCTAAATTTTAAAAAACTATTTTTAACACATTTTTGCGCTGCTGTGTAAGTAATCATTTGCGCGCAAGGTATAATACACTGTGTCTAACTGATTTTAACACTGCCGAGCGCAAAATTCTTCTCATGAAAAAAAAAAAATCACCTATTTCATTTTGTTTGACTTCATTATGGGATAATGAATAATAAGACCTTAGTAACTCAAATTCTATGATTTAAATAATTTTTGATGGAGTTATTTAATTGATTTAAATTCATTTCTTTCAAAATCAGTGTTGCAAAATTAACTGGAATGAAACATTGAAAGTGTAAAAGCATTCATAATCTTGTAAATTATGGATTGAAATCATAGAGATACATTCATATGTTAATATCTATAATTCATGCACCAAACTCAAGAAGCGCTACAAGCAAAGAAAAAAAATGAGATTTTTTTAATCACAAATTCCGGTTATCGACATAATTTATGTAAAATTGATAAAATTATACAAGAACTTTGAAACTCATTTTCTTCAACTTTTTGATTTTTAGGTAAGCAATAGCTCAAACTTTGAAATTCATTTTCAGGATAAGTTTTTAACCTTTTTTCAAAAACTTTTTTGATTTTTTTTTTGTTCGAAAGGTACAAAGAACTCTATATGATTAGTCGAAAAAATCGAAAATGATTTCTCCAACATATGCATGGTATCACTCAGAGCATCACATTCAGAATGCCAAGTTACTGCATTCTGAAAATTAAACAAAGAATATTTGAATAGAGTCACATAGAGCCAATTGCTCACTATATGAGCGCTGTGGTCTAATCTTAACCATGATTGGTTATTTTGAATTTTCCGCGTGATATAGCTGAATCGATCATTGGTTGTTATTTCAGCCACCAATCGAAAACGTGTCTTCTCGATTGTCGCGCACCTGGCGATTATTTTAGAATTAACTACACTTCTCTTACGGGAGTGCAGTAACTTGGTTGGTATTCCATGTAACTTTGTATATCATTTTGGATTTTCCATTCCTACTTTCTATTTATACCAATTCAAGCAAAAAAATATAATTTTTGATATTATAGACTTTGGGTTTGCTCATATTTTTTTTAAAAGTTAGTATTGTTACAAAGATAAGAAAACCATCATCAGTTTACCTCCAAAACCCAGGAGAAAGGGCCAAGGCCCCTTAATTTTTGACATTATTTTTTCGATGTTCAGAAAATATTACCAAAAGAATTGAGTTAGAAATACACAGTTTTCTCAGTTTAATAACCCATTTAATGGAATTGTAAGAACCCCAAAAAAAATTTTTAATTAAAAGCTGAACCTTTGGTATATAAAGCTCAGTTTCTAGCATTCAAAAAAATATTTTAGTCCATTTTAGAAATTTAATAAAAAAAATATTATTAAAAAAAATTAATGTGTTTTCGAAGACATTATTTTCAAAATGAACATATGCTTTTTAGGAGTGTATGGTGCCTTAAAATGTTGAAAAAATTGAAAAAAGTTGCTAAATACCATTATGGACTTTTGATCAGTATCATTTTAAGATTTTCTCCTACAGATACTAAACTTTTGGCTCCACTAAACAAAGTTGATTTTACCATCACCCTCCACCCCTCACCAAGAAATGATTGAATCATTCCATCAGATTTTTTTAGTACATGCAGTTTTCATTTTGGAAATACAAACAGCTTTAAAAAACAAGAACAAATTCCAATAGGTCGAATGAAATGCTTGAATGAATTGATACACTTGGTATAACCCTAGAACTACTGAGTATAGATCTCTAAATGAGTAACATTTCAACTGTTTGTTCCACCAGTGTTACAGAGCCACCTATTAATCATCAGTGGTCGAGAAGGTAAGCAAATGAAACGTATCGAGATACCCCCTCGAGAACCTATTCTTCATGCGCCTCAGCTATTAACCGATATCGACGGTAACGAAGTAGTACTTTTTATTACCGGCGACTTATCACACGCTGGAGGAATATATTACATTCCAATTCACGATTTAGTGAAAGGAGACACATCTAGGGTAATTCTGAGTCGCCATATTTCATTCCTATTGCTACCAGCAGGTACTTGAGAGCTGCTAAAACTATTCAAGTCAAACGTCTAAATTACAGATCAAAACCCTTTACCACTACGTTACTGGAATTCTCGCAGCTCCTGTTTTGGTTGACATTAACCTAGATGGTCTTCAAGATATTGCCTACATAGCAGATAATACCGTACATGTACTGGATGGTGCTAGTTATGAAAAAGTTTGGAATATCTCTCTCTACGATTATGTTTCCAGCGCTTTCCAAATCACTGCTACAAGGTAAGCTTGTACTTGGGAATTTTTCAGCTGACGATTACGTTTCTGAACTATTTTACATATTTTAGTTCGGTGACACCTGCGTACTTCAACAACGACTGGGTGCCAGATTTACTGGTGTCTTTCGCTGTAGGCTCGGGGTACCCGGAATATTATTTCTCCATGGTGATTACCCATTTATTACTTATAGTAAATGATTTGATCAACAATGGCATTTGAAGTAATGAAAAATTCCACAGATTCTAGTCCTCGATGGGAAAACCGGAGCACTGCTTTTAGAGGAGCCTATTGTCAGATCCAGCTCTCCGGATACAGTCGGAGCACTTACTTTGAGTAATGCTAATATGGGCTACGACGCTTTTATTTACTGGACGGCGGCGTGTCAAGGTCACGAAAGCTCCAAAGATCCGTTCACTTTTATGCCTCAAGAAAACAGAGAGTTTTGGACAGATCTGTGTGCTCTTAGGTTCAACTCTACTTTACAAATGGAACTGTATTCGTTATATCAACACGATGTTATTCCTGGGAGATTAATTTATTCAGCGAGTAAGTACTAAGTAATACCTACATGTTATGCTTAAAAGTACCGACTAAGTATATCTTTAATTGCTGATGTTTATCTTTATTTCAATTCAGAATCACATAAGGTCGAAGACAATTTCAATTATAATGTCCCCGATAATTCTGTAGAGATGAGCCAGAGGCTACCAATTTATTATAACTCTATGAATGTTCGAGCCAAAAATAGTATGCCGATGATACAACGAATTCAACCAATGGAAAACGAAAACGCAGGTTGGCAGCTTTTGGTCTCGTCATTCTTCAAATTACCTTTTCTTTTTTGAAACTTGATATTCTAAAATGGAAAGGGTATTTGTTGCAGACGATAAAGCTTATCCAGGAGGGAATGATGATTGGAAATCTCCAAAACCTAAATACCTTGGGTATGTATAATCAGGGTCAAGAGCTATGATGAACCTCAGGGCACTATGATAGGATGTCATTTTTTATGTCTTATGTGAAATATTTTTTGAGCATATTCTTAATGAATGTTTGAAAATTTGTTGAAAAAAATGTTGCTTAAATTTCATTTTTGATGTTTTCGAACTTTTAATATTTTAAATAATTTTTCATTTTTGAATATCACTAGTACCTCCTCGCCCCTTCGGGGCTCGCAATAAAAATTAAATGAAGAAAAAGAAGTTATTTTATCAGGCAAGTATTGCTACATTTATTTTAAATTTTATTACTGAAGAACAATAAACTAAATGCAGGTAGGCTTTCACCGCAAGGGTTGTAAAATTTTGCAAGGGCAAGGGTCATTAAATTTTATTGCCGAGGTCCTTTTCCCAGCCTATTCACACAACAGGGGTCCTTTGTGTTGTGAAGGTACTATAGCCTGATCAAAGACCCAGGTAACAAACAGAGAAACAATAACTCTGGCATTTCACTTTTTTGGTAAAATTTCAATTTTAATATCATAGAGTGATACATTAAAAAAAATGTTTCGAGTGTTTGAAAACTTTTTCATTTTTAGAATAATTTTCTTTTTTTGACCATATAGTTTTTCTTTTGACTATATACCCCTGGACCGCTCGAACTCATTGTTTAGAATAGCACAAATTTCTGTCGATATCAACTGAACGCTCTCAGACCAAAATGCGTCTGCGCATGCGCGAGTTCAAAGTTATCAACATTATTTCGAGTTTCGAGTATAACAAGTTCAACTGGTAACAGCTGTTCCTGTTGTTATCTTTAACTCGCGCATGCGCAGATGCATTTCGGTCTGAGAGTGTTCACATAATATCGATAGAATTTTTCTTTACAGTTCGAGCGGTCCAAAGGTATATAGTCAAAGAGTTTTTCAAATTTTAAACACTTTTTTCAATTTCTTTTTTGTAGAGAATTTATACATTTTTCCAATTTTTTCATTTTTGAACATTTTTTTATTTTAGATTATGTTTCTTTTTTTTAAACAAATTATCATTTTTTTTGCGCATTTCTTCATTTGTGAACATTATATTAATTTTAAGTAATTTATAATTTTTTGGTGGTTCATAATTTTTTATACTATTTTTATAGATAATATTTTTTCATTTTCAATTTTTGAAGAATTTTAATTTTCTTTCAATTTTCAAATTTTTTAATTTTTCAACTTTTTATTTTTTAACAATGTCTTTTCTTTAAATATTTTTCGTTTCTCAACATTTTTCCAAGTTTTTGAACATAATATTCATTTTCAAATAATTATTCATTTTTAGGCACTTTTTGTCATTGATTTTATTTAATTTTCGGACTCTGTAATTGGAACGATTTTCATATAGATTTATTTTTTAATCATTATTTAATCATTTCATTCATGAACATTTTTTCATTTTTTGAAAAATTTCTTTCTTCTGAACATCATTTCATTTTAGATGGTTTTCAACTTTCACACACTTTTTATTATTCGCAATTTGAAGTTTTTCACTTTTGAATACTTCTGGCACTTTAAGCCTATTCTTACTTTTTGTACTCATTTTTCAATTTTTGAAGAATTTTTCAATTTTATTCATTTTTTTTCAATTTTTGTTCTCTTTCATTTGTGAAAATTATTTTATTTTTAGACTATGTTCCTTTTTTAGACATTTTCTTCTTTATACATTGAACATTTTATATTCGTTTTCAAATAATATTTATCATTTTTTGAACAGTTTTACATTTTTTATTATTTTATAATTTTCAGACTCGGTAATCTAAATGATTTTTAGATGATAGATTTATTTTTTAGTTACTATATTATTGTTTCATTTACGAACATTGTTTCATTTTTTTTTTATTAATGTTCTTCTATTGAGCATTATTTGATGATTTTCAACTTTCGAACACTTTTATTTTTGATTATTTGACAGTCTTTTACTGTTAGACTATTCTCAATTTTTGCATTGGATTTTTTATTTTAGAAGAATTTTTGATTTTTTTCAATAATCGTACGTTACCATTCTTAAATATTTGTTCATTTTTAGACTACCTTCCTTTTTAGGCATTTTTTATTTTAGATTTTTTTTTTTTTGAACATTACCTACATTAATTAAGTAAATCATCATTTTTAGGTGGTTTTTCATTATTAATTTAAATTTAAAATTTTGAGCTCTGTTACTTCAATAATTTCTAGACTAACAGTAATAATAGATTTTTTATGATTTTTTTTATCATTTAAAAAAATATTTTCATCATTTTTGACTGTGTAACAGGATACAGAAACAATTTTTGATTTGTAGACCAATCATAACGATTTTAGAACTTTTTCATTTTTAAATTTTTGAGTGATTTTTATTCATTTTTATTTATTAACATTTTTTCTCAAGTAAAAATTTAGAATTTCGGTTTTTTTTTTTTTTTTTTTTTTTAGTGTACCCATTTCCCAGACAAATTCGCCCATCTCACTCTTCACCTCCCTTCCTTCAGAAGTCTTGTATTGTAACTAATGATATCAAAACTTTCCCATTCAGACTACTCATTTTCACTACTTCATTTCAGTTACGAAATGAATGAAAATAATGCCGATACTATGGACTACGATGATAGTGATACAGCCATGAATGGTCGCAATGAAAAAGAATACGGTAACTTGAGATATCAGCGAGACATCCAAAGGCCCTTATACACCACCAACGAGATGTTACCAAAAGTATCTGCCACAGGTGAGTAGTCGAGTACTCACTTAAAAAAATTTAGTGTATGATTAAGATATCTTATCAACTTGAAAGCTCTTACGGTAGTAGAAACTTCATAATGATTTACATTCATTCAACAGGAGCGATCGCCAAATCTTTCGATGGTAACAAATTAGATCTAATTTTAGCCCATTACGAAGTACGAGCTGATGACGACGTGCGAATTATCATCGATAAAAGCGAAGAATGCCTACAAAACGGGCTTGCTCTGGCTTCTATACCATCTAGTGAGTACCCTTCTTAACTGCTATCGCATCATTAAACCTTTCATTAAATGCAATTAATTCGCAGGCAAATACCACGGGCTGGCACGTGAAAAACTCAAAGAACAAGTATTCAAAGATTGCCTCGGATACGCCTTCCAAAATTATATGGTCGATAAATTCCCAAAAAATAAACTCCTCAGTCTCCAAATGGGAAATCTGTACATTACCAGGAACAGAATCAGTTGTGATTGCTCGTACGCGTATACGAAGTTTGAGAAAAACTGCGATTTCATTTTACCATACGAAAAGCAAAGTTATCCCACGTACTTGGGACGATACGGAAATTCCGCCTTTAAAACAAGAGTTCCTTTTGATTAACACGATGAGAATTTTTATCGATTAATTTTTTTTCTTCTGTGGCAATCTTCTTTGCTTTTGAGAATACTCTCGAATGTTTAAACGTCGCTTCCAATTGAGTACAGGTATTTGTTAAAGCCGCAAATGGAACAGCAGCTGTGATTTTTGAGGAGATGAATCCCCCCACGGAAACTTCAGAATGACTCACAGGGATATTTTAAAACTGATCCAATCAATTCAAGTACCTATTCAAAGTATCTGTTATGTGTAAAGGACGCGCAAATAAGGATTTTATCTACTCGTATATGTGTGTGTTATTATTATTAAACAAATCATAAAATATAAATTTTTGTTACGAAATATATGGTCGATTTTTTTCATGTAACGAAAAATTGGTGCGTAAGTTCTCATAGTATTTAAGGAATATTTTATAATAGCAAGAGAAAAATTAGAAATTGTTTTTTTAATTTCTAGATAAGGAATTCCGAAACTGTTGAGTAACTGAATGTTTCTTGTTCAAAAAATATAAACATAACTGAAAGTTGATTAATAAAAATAGGCCTCCAATTCAGCGGTTGACCGATTATTAGCATGAGTGGTTCAAGTACCTACTAGAACTAGTGTAGGGAATAATCGATTATTTGAGTAGTCGATTAATCGAATTTCGATTATTCCAATACTCATTGATTGAATCTAGATTATTGAAATAATCGATTATTAATCGATTAATCGATATTTTTTTCATATTGTCTATACTCTGTAGCAACAACGTTTATAGAACACGAGTGAATAAAGCATAAAATAAAAATTTTCACTAATTCAAATTTTCTCTATCGATTTTTTCAATCTCTTTTTTGAAATTTTTCCACGAAATTTTTTAAAATTCAAAAATTTTTTATACCATTTTTATATCTATTTTGAATTTTTTTATCGATTTTTCAGCATTAGAAATTTTTCGCACCCAAAATTTCTTCAGATATTTTTTCAATTTTACAGTTTATCTAATTTTTTTCAACCTAGAAATTTTTTCTTCAATTTTTTGCCAACTTTGAAATTTTTTTCAATAAAATTGTGACGTTAAAAAATGTTTCCAAGTTCAAATAAATATGGACTTTTTAAAAAAATGAATATAATTGAAAATAATTTTGAAAAAAAAAACATTCAAATTTGAAACAAAACGGTAAAGATTTTTGTTTGAAAAAATACTGAGAAAAATTTTTGGCTCGAAATAAATTTTGAGAAAAAATTACATAGAAAAAATTTTGAGAAAATCAGAAAAAAGATTTGAGTTGAAAATAATCTTGAAGATTTAAAAAGAGTTGAAGAGAATTTGGAGTTGGAAAAAATGTTAGTTCACCCCAAAAAAATCTTCAAACAATCCATCGATATAAAGTCAAATCCATTTACAACCACATGCATCGAAACTCCACGCCACTCGTTCCCATCAAATCTAACACACGTATCTACAAAAACACCTGGAGAAAAACCATTTTTGTATTGTTTACATTCGTACAAAAACACATAAATTACATTACAGGTACAAAAAAAGTACATAGTTATCTGACAACACCGTTCAACACAATTCACGAATCGGTTATCGAAAATGACAAATTATTATGTAAACATCTAACACGATGACACCTCACAATTGCACACGTCCCTATCGTAATGTCGTAATAACGTAATCGCCGTCAATAACTCGTCTATCGAATCGGAACCGCGTGCGAACGAGGAAAACAAAGGAGTAAAAGTAAAATTTAACACACACGAAAGAAACGAATAGGTATATCCACATAGATAATAATACCGGCCAAAACTAAACCCTTGGGTATCGCGTTATCGCGTTGATATCGCCGATTAAATATATTTAAAATTCAAAATTTATATACATGCACATTCTGCTTGAAAAGCGAGTGTTTTTTTTTTGGTTTCTTGTACGTAACTATAACGCGGCATAATAAATGGGATGCGTCTTCGATTACATCAAATCAGAACATTACGTATAAATTAATCCGGTAGATAAATATTAGGTAAAAAAAAAAAAAAAAAAAAAAAAATCATGAAAATACAAATTAAATACCACACGTCTTCGCGAGCTCAGTGCTTAAAATAAATAACGTGGTAAAGTCTATAATGAAAAAAATCTACATTTTTCGTCTCCTATGACACATTGTAATAACTATATTCGTAAAGAAATCGACGATTAAGTATATATGGCAACTGGAAACACAACGTGATTAATTTTTCTTCGTGGAAGCATTAGAAGACTTGTCTTTGGCGGGAACACAATCCTGAGATTCTTTTTCTTCCATAATATGAGGAAGCTCGCATTGCAACGTATGCGATTGCATATCCGGACCCCTGTCGCTGGATTCTTTTTGCTCATCTGTGGTCTTACCTTCTAGGGCTTTGGCTACGTTACTTTTGGCCGGTTGCTGGGGCGATTTCGACGTGATCGTAATACGTGGCGCGTGCAAGGTAACTTTAAGCGCCGAATCGCACAACGGAGATATAAAATTATTCTTCACTTCGTTCGTCCTCGGATGCAACCTATCGGGCGACAGAGCTCGTCTCAACAACGGCGACCTGGGCTCACCGTTCTTCGGTCTACCGAACTTCTTGGAGGTTGTCGTCGGTGTACACACCATCGACGTAGACGCCGATGGGCTATACGACTGCGTTGTGTTCGAACTCCCCGGATGATGTCCGGGTGGGAATATCAACGGACTCGGAGACCTCGTTGGGGACGACGGTAGCGGCGACGGCGATGGAGTCCGAGCTAACGGGGACAGCGGTATATGCCCGATGGATTTACGACGATTGGGTGAATGCAGATTTTTACTATTGGGCGCCAATTTATGCTTCAGTCCGTGCAACGACGAGGGCCTTTGGTAACACGAGTTCGACGGCGTCATCGAGGGTGAATTCGACGACGAGCTCGATGAACTGGCCGATGAATAGTCGGGCGTGGCTACATCCGGTACTCTGATCAACGGCGAGCTCGTTATGACAATCGGAGACTCCGGTACAGTGTCTTGAACCGATAAAGACCTCATGTAGGAGGTCGGAGGCGTTGGTTGCGTGGGCGACGCCAACGATGGTTTTATATCGCCGCTTTGTCGTTTCGTGTTGATACGAGTCAACAGGTTGGGCTTGTTGTTGCGTTTGTTGCGACCTTCGTTCACCTCTTTTTTGTATCGTTTGTGCTTATAGTTGGATTTACGAGACGCCAGCTTACCTTGTCCCGGTGGTCTCCTTTTGCCGTCGTTTCTAATCGACGTGTTCTCCAACGGGGTCGCCCTCAAGGTCACTTTATCGCCGCCAGATAGCAGCAGTTGTAAGACCTGCGTATGGTACAAACCTTGCACCAATTCGCCATTTATATGCGTGATCAAGTCTCCAGGTCTGAGACCAGCTTCGAAAGCAGGACTTCCCAAGTCTACCGCCATTACCAAATGATGCATCGTATAGAAATCCGTATCGCCGAAATACACTCTAACTGTATGCACAGTGAAGCCGAACCCAGATGGACCCCTTCTTATAACAATCGGAGGCTTCAAACTGGTTATCAACGGGGATAGCTCTTGGCATGGAGATGTATCTCTAGAACTAGCTGTACTGGACCCACCGGGAGACTGAATAGCCGGATTCGACCCATCAGAAGGTATAAACAGCGACAACCCAGTAGCCGAGGAGCTCTTAGTGACCGATCTGGATTTATGTTTGGATGGCGTAGGCGTGGTCACTTGGGTCTGAATTAAATTCAACCCTTGCCTCCTAAGCTTCTCTTTTCGATCGGGGAACAAGTCTCGATGAACCTCCGAAGGTGTGCTCGAATCCTCATCCACTGAGATAGAGAATTTAGGCACGGGGGCTCTGGAGAAGTAGGCCTTCTTTCTTTGAATCTGTGGCGACACATCGCTCTCAGTTTGACTCGATGATTCCGGGGTATTGAATTTTTGCGGTTTGGGCCCACCTACGGCGCCACTTTCTTCGTTAATAGGTTCGATGTCTGAAGTATCTAATAGATGTACCCCGCAAGATTCCCCGATTAAAATATCCGATTGGTCTTCGAATAAGCTCTTGCGATCGCTAGAGTCGCTACTGTTACTATACATACTTAACCTTGACGTGACCTTGCGGAACTGGGCCGAACACGAGGAGAACGAGCCCACTGAGAACGACTCGTCGTTCTCGTCCGCCTCTTCCATGATCTCGTGTTTATACCTATCGAGTCTCGAATCGAAATAACTCGTGTCTTCTTCGCCACTGAGTTGCGGCACAAATTCGGCCTTCTGCCTAAGCAACGAGTCCCAATCAACGTTCTCGAAATACACGTGCTCCTTAACTTCGTGGGCACCCCCGGTACCCAATCTATCGCGCGGATTTTGCTGCAGCAACGACGTTATCAAGTCTTTCGCCTCCGGTTTAATAGGCCAGTCTTTCTCATCGGGCCATTCGATGTCGTCATTCACCGTATGGGCGAACAGCTCCTCGGGCGTGTCGCCGAAGAATGGTACGCACCCGATGAGGAACTCGTACAAGATGATCCCCATCGACCACCAATCCACCGGTTTACCATATCCTTGTCTAAGAATCACCTCCGGAGCTATGTACTCCGGCGTACCATAGACTTGTTTGTCGTCAAATTGTTTGGTATCTTTGTCGATGTAGACCTCGTACAAATGAGTGGCCAGTGACATCAGGCCCATTTTACTTAACCCGAAGTCCGTCAATTTGATATGCCCGAAGGCCGTAATGAGTAAGTTATCTGGTTTCAGATCCCTGTGCACGATGCCGTAGCTGTGTAAGTACTCTACAGCTAGCACAGTCTCGGCGAAATAAAACTTAGCAATATCCGGAGGCAACGGACCGATGTTTTTGAGTAAAGATGCGCAGTCACCTCCCTCTACATATTCCATAACTAAACATAGGTACTTTTTGGTCTCAAAACTACAGTACATGCTGACAACGAATGGATTATCGGTAAAGCTCATGATGTCGCGTTCGGCGAACACCTGTTCGATTTGATTCCTCAGCATGACGCTATGCTTGATGATCTTCTTCAAGGCGAACCTCTGTCTAGTCTCGATATGACGTACCAAATACACCGACCCGTAGGCGCCGTTTGATATCAGTTTGATCACCTCGAAGTCCTCTTCACTAGGCACCTTCCGGGCGAACGTGTCTTTCTCGGATACCACCGATTTGGATTCCTCGACTTTACAAGGTTCTGGTAACTCTGCTTCTAGTTCTTTGAGCGGATCCTTATTTATACCCAATTTATTGATGATGTAACGCGGTATATCGCCTTTGATATCTTGATTGCATTTGGCTTGACCTTCGGCTTCTTCTAGAAACTGGTAGAACTCCTCTGGATCGAATTCCAAGCACTCGAGAAGACGAGCCGGCCGTGATATAATCAGCAGCAATTTTTTAATCACCGAGCTCAACACAACAGCCCCCTCTGGCGACTTCTCTTTCGTCTCGACCAATAGTTTTTCCAAATTTTCTGATATCTCGTAAAAGTAACTCCTCGTTATAAGTTTTTCCTCCGAAGTTTTCAGGCAATCTCGAGCAATTTCCAAGACCTATTCCAAAAAAATTATTTACTATTATAAAATTTTCACTGTCTTTTCGTCTTTTAAAATTATTCTTTTGAAATAAATTAAATTAGGTTTATTTTTAGCTGAGTTTTTAATTTGAAAACGATAGTTACTATAAGCTACCCCTAATTTGAGAATAAGGGGTCGAGGAGAATGGGTTCCACATACATTTACATTTTAGATCATGCGCCAAATTCCCTTTCAATTAACACCAAGTAAATATAACATGTTGGTAACACTGATTTCTATTTTCAAACCCAATTACAGTGCATTTATAGCCAATGGAGAATTTTGAAGTGTCATAAAAAGGAATTTGGTGCTTTATCTACATGGAGTTCAATCGGACACACGGTATATACACTATGCCCAAATGATTTTCGCACTCTTATGCGTCAAATTCCCTACTTTCAAGGAGATAATAAATTTTTTCATTCATTTTGGTTTTTTACATAACAGTACGCAATAAAAACAATTACAAAATATAATTTGAAAAAAAAATACACCATAATGAATGATAAATATCATTGTGAAAGATCTGAAAGCAGAATAATTCAAGTTCTCATCAACTAATCTAAAGAAAAACACCAATGAAAATTCAAAATAATTGAAGTTTTTTTTTTTTTTAACATGAATATTTGGCGCCTTAAAGCTCGAAAATCACTTGGGCATAATGTATAAAGTAGTTACAGTAAGTGATTCGCTTTCTGATTGGTAGTACGTCACGCGTGCAACAACCAATCAGCAAGTCGAAAAGTGGTAAATTAGCTCGACTAACTTGTAAAATAAAAACATAAATCAGCTGATGATTCAAATCACAAATGAAGTTTAGTCGTTCGCTGAAAATTGAACGAAATTATTCAAAAAGGTAGAAATGAAATTACCTAGATTTTTTCACATTCTAGCCTTATGATTGGTTATGAAGTGAGTGACGTATGACCAATCAGGAAACTGACCAGGCACTATAACTCTTATACAAAATACCGTATTAATACATTTCATAACATCAGTAGAGATGGAAGTAAATCAAGGTGGTAAGTTACCTATAATTCACGAGCAAGGTATCATAAAAAAATTACTTTAATTCTTCGGGGTAGTTTAAAAACAGGTTTTTTGCGACGCCCTATATCTGTAAATCATTTTTTTTTTTTGGGTAGAATCATGGCTGTCCTTTTTACATCTATAAATTACTTGAATTAAATTAAATTACTTAAAATTTAATTACTGTAAATTTCCGTTAAATTACCTGTAATTTACTAGTTAAGTTGACTGTAATTTACTAGTAAGTTATCACAAAATGAATTACTATTAAATTCTTCAAGTAATTTAAAAATGATTAACGAATTTCAGATTACTTAGAAAGGTATAAATAAAACTACGTAAATTTCATCATACTCCAGCTTTATGATTGGTTGTTACAGGCGTGACGTATGACCAATCAGAAAATGGGACACTTACTATAACTACTCTATAATTACATTTTTCTCACGCGCATAGTGCAAGTAGGTATGAATGAAAATCGCTTAAAATCTGGCGAGAGAGTATACATGTGAATACGCAAAAGCACTCTTTTTTTAAATCAATTTGACTCAAAATAGCGGATCATTCAAATTTTGAGAGATGGAGGAGGAAGGGGCAAAAGACTCAAAATCTTTGTGGTTGATGCCAGATGAAAGAAAAAGTGAAAGATACCGAAGTATTTAAATTTCAACTTTTAAGTGCATCTGAAGTGGAGTTGGAACAAAAAATAGTTTTTAAGGAAATTTTGAGCATAAAATTTCTTGAATCTTCCATATCTTTCCAGCAAACCAACCTGGAAAAGTAAAATATGGTGTGTTGGCTTGATTTGGGATAAGGAGACGACTCTTTAAATTTCGGTCAAAATGGATTCAAAATGGCGCATCATTCAAAATTTGAGTATAGCTTGAGGAGCCTCAAATAACTAAAAATGTAATTAATATGGACTCATATAATTAATGTGGAAAAGGCGTACACTACACCCCAAATTCATTTTCACATATGATGTTACAGGGAAGGAGGAGGGTATATCGACCTCAAAATGTAGTGGGGGACACAAGAGGTCAACTATTTCCTACTGCAATGTCATGTGATGAAATGAATCCAAGCGACTAATCTATTCTATTTTTAGCTTTCCAAGTGAATTTGGAGGGGAGTTAGCACAAAAACCGCTTTTGAGGGGTAATTATTACAGGAAATTTCACGAATGTTTCGCATCTCTCCACCAAATGGACCTAGAGGGGTCAAAAAGTGTATGTAGAGTTAGTTGATAACTAGAATTGATTTTTTGAATTCGGATAAAAATTAATTCAAAATGGCGGATTATCAAAATTTGAGAAGAGCATAAGGAGCTTCAACTCACTCAAATTTGAAAAAACTTGGGTTCGTATGATTATTGAAGGCAAGAAATACTACATAGTATAGATTTAACTTCTTATGTGATTTTGGAAGATAGAGTAGTAGTTTTCAAACTTGATACTGGATGCGGGCTATAGACATCAAGGGTTTAGAAACGCTATTTGTAAACCTGCTCAAGCCCTAATTAAAAACTCAGCTCCAGTAATGCGACATGGCTGCTTACATTTTTTATTTTATTTATTCATTCTATTATTCAATTAAAATACAGATTATTTTGCTACTTAATTACAAATAAATTGCAGATATTTAATAAATCATTACCTGATGATGAACGAATCTAATGATTGGGGCAGCATCGGGCGAACTATTCTTCAAATTTTCCATCAACACCGTTTGATTAGATTCGATGAATTTAGTCAAACGTTGCTCCATCTGTCTCATGGCATTAGGGAAACGTTCCTTATACAACATATTCATGGTGACTATATCGCTATCTTGACACGGAGACCTGCTAGGACTGCTCAACGATCTAGAACGCGGTCTGATGAAACACCTGCGAGTCTCATCGTCAGCACTGGGGTTGCTCTCGTTCGAAGAGAAATGCTCGGTTAACATTTGCAACTCGTCAGAAGTAGGTACATTTGGTAAATGATGCAGTCTCTCTTGACTAGAACATTGCGAAGAGACGTTCGAGCTGCCGCTATTAGTATCGTATCCGGACGACGGTAACGATGCGACAGACCATCTACGTCCGTCTTTGCATTCAGTGCTGAGATGAGTGAAAGGCCGACGTATCGGGATGAATGGGAAGTGCCGGCTAGAATGGATGATCTTCGGACTATCCACCGGGCTACTGGTCATGGGCGAATGGCAGCGCGGGAACGTTGGCGATGTATTCGCTATGAAGCTTTTACGTTGATGAGTGCGACTAGTTTTACGTTGACTGTTGCCGATCGCGCTGATCACGCAGCCGGTGGTTGTCGAGCAGCCGGTGTTTGAACGTTGGTCTTTTACGCTGACTGAGAGTGAGGGGCAGGATTGGCCTAGTTTGGAGTTACGAAACAGTACTAAATTGGAGACGTCTTTTTTGGTGGAGCTGAAAATGCCGCCGCGTGATTTCGGTGTTACCACGTCTTCGGAGTCGGAATGATGGTGCGGTGTGGTTGTGTCCATTTTTGGTTATAGGTACGGAACGATAATTGGTTGATATGTGGTTAGAGGGTTGACGGGCTGAGGTTTGTTCTTTGGACGCCTTTAGCGATTATCAAACCACCGATTTCTGTAACCTGAGCAGACGAGGAAACTTTGGTTACTCGAAATGGTGGTAAGAAGTAAGATTGTAACTTTTTTTTTTCATATATTTATTGAAAAATTATGTTAATATAACATTGTTTTTTTCTCTTTTTTTTTTTTACTCCTGTTACTCCCGGATTAACGCGACGCGTACTGTCGCCAAGGCCAGTAGCACGTGCAGATTAATGAGATTATATTCGTGCGAATAGATTGGTGGATTTTAGGAAATTGAAGAGGAATTTCATTTTTTAATTGCTAGAATTCACAATTTTTCGAATATGAGGCATTTTCTCGTTTTCCTCCAGCCTCACTCGAAGTAAGTACTATTATTTTCTGCAAAATCTGAATTTTTTTATCAATTTTTAAGATTGTTCGAGTCACACGCTTCAATACTTTGAAAGAAAATAAACTAGAATTTTTTAAAAAATATTAATATTAATTAAGTTATAAATTATTAAAATTGCTTATTTTAAAATTTAGAGAATTCATCAAAACAAAATGTTGAATTTAAATTTAAAAAAATTTTAAAATTTATATTTTTTAATTTATATATATATATATTTTTTTTTTTTCAGTGAAAATACTTTTTCATTTTTGACAATAATTAATTGGACATTTTCGAACATTTCATTTGTTTCCAACATTTTTAGTGATTCATTAATTTTTTTTTACACGCCATGCACAGCTACTATGACTAGACATGACGCGTAAAAAAAAAAAATTACAAAAAATTTAAGAAAATAAATAAACCATTTAATGCATTGTATTCATTTTTCTTTTTCACTTCTGAATCTTATGAGCAATTTTTCAACAGTTTTTTGCATTTTAATCTTTATACATTTTCTTTGGTTCTTGCAGGGTCTTTTAAATATTCAAATTTTTCATATATTAACGCGAGGCGTAACTTTTTTATTGCTTTTTTTTTCATTCTTTTTTTAAAAAATTTTTTCATTTTGGGACATTTTTTTATTTTTAGTATTTTTTTCACTCTTAGACTTTTTTGTTTTTCACATCTTCAGTCAGCTAATTTATTTCATATTTGCGTGTTTTTTTGTACGGGTGGGGGGGGGGGTAGGAGGGAGATGACCTTTAACAACTTTTTTTAATAGATAGTTTTTCAACACTATTCATTTCTGAGCTTCATCGATTTTTAGACATTTTTTAAATTTCTCAACTTCCTTATTTTCAATAATTTTTTATTTGAATTTCATTTGCAAGAATTTTTTTCATTTCATGACATTTTTGATTTTAAATATTTCAATATTTTTCAACATTTTCGGTCAATTTTTTTCATTTTTGCCGCATTTTTCTATTATATTATTTTTTTTTTAATTTTTTTTTTTAATTCTTGAAATCTAATGAAATGGGAAAAAATCAATTTTTGCACATCACTTATTATTATGGTGTTCCTTTCACGTATGAACATTTATCGATTTTTTATTATTTCTATATTTTTCAACATTTTGAGTCAATTAATTTTTTTATTTTCGTTACGATTCTTTATTTTTAAGAATTTTTAAATTGATACAAAATTTTTTTAATGAATTTTTTTTTGATATTTTGTTGAATATTATTTATTTAGTTATTCACTTCCTTTCACTTATGAATATTTTTCGATTTTTCAACATTTCTTTGAATTTTTACAGTACGGAGTTTTATTCTTTTTTTTTTTTTTTAACGAATAATGATAAACGAAGTTTTTTATGGAGACTTTTTCATCATTTAAGGCCATTCCCAATTTTCATTTTTTTTTTAAACATTTTTACAATCGTTGATTTTTTTTATTTTTGAATTTTGGACCCATTTTTATTTTTGCATTTTTTTTTAACTTTTGGATGCTCTTAAAATTTTTAATGTTTCTGTATCCAAAGATTTTTTCATTATTTTTTTGTTCTTTTATTTTTGGATTTTTTTTACATATTTTTTTTTCATCAAATGAGGCTATGCATAGAATATTACTTTCTTAACACGTTGTTTTTCATTTTTGAAAATTTATTTATTTCAAAATATTTTTGGTGATTTTTAAACGGCTATAATTTACTTGTAAACTCATAGTTCCAATTTCCGAACATTTTCATTTCAGGACATTATTCAAGCCAAAATTGAAGATATTTCAGCTCCAATGAGCAATGAGTTCTTGCCCAAATGAACGTACCCTTTGCCTTGGAAACCATAATAGCCACCATCGCAGAAAACCATTTAAACCCTTTTAAAATATGTTGTAGAGTTCTCCACACTACCTACTATAAGCGCCTTTAACCTCGAACTGTACACGATAATTCTTGGTAACTGATAAAAAATCTTATTATTACTGAATTTTTTTGAACTTTTATAACTATTTTTGATCTTGAAATATCATTATAATTTTTTTATTTACCGATATCAAATTTTGAAAAATGATGGAGAATTTATGAAGTTATTTTTATTTCATCTAAATAATGATACATTTAAGGTGATTATTTTTTCAAATGAAATCGCTGCATAGTAGTAACGTGTTAAACTCACCGAATTTATTATCTATAGTTAACGCTTTAGGTATCTCGATGGCATAAGAACTAAAGTAAAATTAAACGATAAATCATTCGACCCCGGTTGCGCATGTTCAACTAACCTCCGACATAATCTTGAAACGATTATAATTAAAGTTTTTCGCACTTCATAACAATGATAATTATTATCAGAGCGAGCAACATAACCGAATGATGCAGCGTATACGCATGACATAATAAAAACAACGTCGAAAACTACTGTGTTTATCTGAAGAAGAGAAGATTTAGTCTAATCTTTCGTAAACAAAAATTTCCTTTTTAAACACGAGGAAAATAAGAAATTCTATTTTCTTGGTCGAGATTTCTCGTTAAATTTGTCGCCGAAGGTTTCGGAAACAATGTATTAGTTTTGGACCTCGAAAATTAAAAAAATAATTGAGAAAGCGGGTTCATCTGCTACTTCTAAATTGATATTCTTACCAGTGATATGAAATGGAGGTTTGGGCGCTGAGCCTAAGGCTAGAATCCATCTTCAAATGCTTCGAATGCGAGGGTGTTTCAAGTGTCTGTCCTTTAACATACAAACGTGCAGAATTAAACACGCTTTGGTCATGATCAATTATACAGTAATTATATCGGGTACTTAGGTTGATAAAACAACACACGATAACCGTAACCTAATTAAATAAAGATCACTAACCACGTTGAGCATAACAAGAAGCCAATTCACCACAAACAAAGGTACACCAATTTCCTTCCATCCCAGTAAATCATAGGAGTATGTTACGACCTATCAACATTACACAGTTATGTTAGTCATCTTCTTTTGAGGTACATTTTCGCACAAATTAATAAAGGAAATTCATTGTTATTTCGAAGTAAATGGGATATATGAAAACACCAACGTGAAGAGTTAATCGTTTTTAATTTACATAATACAAATACACCACAAGTAACAGTTGTACTACGAATCCAAGCAATTTATACAAATTCAACAATTAACTACAATAAAGAGGAAGTGATTACATTGGTTTCATTAATAAGGAAATTTAAACGACTAAATGGGATTGTGTAGGACAGAATATCCTCAAGCCATAATGCAACGAAACACTACAGAAATGAAAATATCATCATTTTAATTACTACCTTTAAACGTATAACTCAGCTTTGCAGCAAAATAACGCAGTTCGATCAATTCTCAACCTCGATGAAGCTTTACCCAGCTTCCGTGTTCATCTACTGCAATTTATTCAACGCATCATTGAAACACAACAAACTTTTGTGAAAGGAAAATTGGAACTTTTGCAGCTAGGTTGGGACTGACGTCATTCGCCACTACAGGTGTTCCGGATTCGCTGGATAATCAGCTGATCGTCTGCGGTGAATTATGGAATAAAATCGTAATTGTAAGGTTATTTCAGGAGGGAATGACTATCGAAATTCTTTTACATGGAAAAAATAAATATTTAAGTCGCATTTTATCGTTGATGAGCGACAGAAAAAAATTTTATTCGTAAAAAACTCAATTTATTATTGGAGGAAGCCATGAGAAATGTAGCAACGCTGTTTCATTTGACAACATTGTATGATTGTTTACATGTGGGACTCGGGTGCGTATATTAATTTTTATATTTTTATTACTTCTTTAATTTATTTCTTTTCATTTCATTTTTGTTCATTTGCAATTGCTGTATTTAAAACGAAATTTAGTTTTTAATGAAATTGTTATTTTAATAATGTCGAGCTCTGGTTTCCAAAAAACTTTCCCATTGAATGTTTTGGAATATGCGTTTTTTCATGACCAGTTTCTTGGATGGAATTATTTCTCTTAAAAATCACAATTTTCGTGATTTAAAGCAAAATCACCGTAAACCAATATAAAAATTGTATTTTGTTGAATCACTGCACCATAAAATTGTGCTAGTAAAATACGTATCACTTTTTATCTGACAAAAAACCACGTTTACATCTTTTGAAAATTGTTAAAAATTGTCTTAGGTTGTTATCACGTACACAAATCTTTTATCACAAACACTTTTCCTCGAATGATAAGAATAAATAAATTGTTGAGTTGGAATTGAAATTTTTTTTTAAATCGATTAAAAATGTCTTGGTTTATGGAAATTTCTGAAAAAGCTGAAAATATTCTCAACTCCATCGATAAAAATGCAGCTATTGCTCTAAGCAAGCAGAAATCAACAAAAACTACCAAGCAAAATGATACATTTCACTCTCCATTGCCCGAAAATTCAGCGATTATGTGAGTTAAATACGATTTAAATTTTCTTTTAACATTCTTACACTCTAAATTTTACCATATTCTTGTTCAGATCATTAGAAGAACATCTTGCACCCGAAACGAAACCAAATAAAGACGTTTTTCTGTCCTTCACCGATGAAACTCCGCCTTTAAAAATAGAAAAAGCAGAACCAAGCATTAGTTATCAAGTATGATTTTTCATCGAGATATTCATCTGTACTGAGTTTCCACTGCAATATTGTGTTCTGTTATAGCGTCCAATTCCGCCCAAAGTTAATGATAAATCAAACGATCAATTTCAAACAGAGATATTACAAAATGAAATTCATTCGCTCAATAACGAAATATCATTACTCCTTAACAGAGCTAAAATTGCTGAGCAAAGTAAGCTCTGGTTAATGACTGCAGATAATGCTATAAATAGCGATCTCTTTAAATAACCGAATGTAATTACAGAATCTATTAGCCTCGCTGAAAAATTAGCAACCGTTGAACGTAAGAATTTACAGTTAGAAGATCAACTTTCCAAGCTCAATGTAAACGGGTAAGTTATTGAATCATACATTGCTGATTACGTATAGCAATAACGATATCATATCGCATATTATGGTTGCGCAGAGATACAGAAAGAAATGAAGACACATCTAAATCTTCAACTGAATTAGAGCCTTCTGGGACCAATAAAAAGGCTAGTAAAAGCGAATGGCATGAGCATTATGAGTCTCAAATTCAAGTATGTCTCGTAATTTTCCAATATATTCCTCTTCCGTCTTACTTTTAATTTTTAATTTAAATTGTAGGAATTATTACAAGAAAAAACCAACTTAGAAGAAACAGTGAAATCTAAAGACGATGAAATAATTATGCTAAAATCACGATTGAATCAACAATCCTTTAGTTTTTCCAGCGACGACTTGAGCTCCAGGTTGAGAGCAATGACAATCACCTTAGTTCAAAAACAATCTTCTCTAGAGCGTGTAACATTGGAAAAAACCTCCTTGGAAGCTAAATATGACCAATTACAAGTAAATTAGATTTATTCAAAAAAAAAAAAAGAGAAAAAAAACTCGTTTAAATATCGTAATTCGTCCTCTTTTTTACAGAAAAAATACGAGGAAGTTGTACACATGTTACATCAACGTCTCAACGCGAATGATACCGATGACGGTAATTGTACTATATTTATATTAATGTACTGGAAATTTTGATCAAACCTCGTACGATCATATTCCATTTAATTAAATTACCTCATCTCTCTATTAATTAAATTTCACGTGGAGCGAATCCAGTCCAGATTATGATATTTATCGTCAAATTATCAAGGATTTTAGGTCAACTTGTTTACAATTCTTTCGATCTATTCGGTAATATTTTTCATTCATTTTCTCGAATTTTCCTATCATATTTTTCCCAATCGAATCGTCTCATAAAATGCCCTCCACGTTACGTGTACAAATATTCGTACGTAAAAATAAAACTCGAGTTATTAAATCGCCCAGCTAGCTGTAGAGATAAGCTATAATAATCTTCGGTCGTATCAACGATACTTACATCTTACGTTCATATAATCACCGGAAATATTACACGAGGACATTTTATCAGCTATCAGGGACAAACGTGTATCCATTTAATGGATTTCTGGTTGCCGCAATATTACGCTAGAGATTAATATCAATCTTTTTTTTATTACAGTGAAAGCTCAAATTCCAGTTTTAAAAACGGAAAAAGGATTAAGACATCGGATCCGAAATGCTTATTCGTCCTTTAATCCTACCTCGTTAAATATAGAATTATTGTTAAAAAAATCATCGTTGGTTAAAACATTCGTTTGGATTTATTTGGTAGGTTGATAATTAGCATATGTCTTTGATTGCGCTTGAGTGAACAGTGAGGTGGAACGAAATCTCGTATTTTTTGAAGTATGTGATGAGAATTATATTTTGTTAGCCTAATAGCACATTCAAATTAACAATTTTGTATTCAACATTTAATACTAACGAAGGATACATAATGTTCGATACAAAGTACATCACCTGGGCCTCTTACCATAAAAACGTCAGCCACCAAAAAATTATATGGGAGTCGTAAGAGGCGGGAGGGGGGGGGGTAAATCGACACTTTTCATTCATTTTAGATCTATTTTGAAATTAAGACCTTGTGTAAGTATTTTTCGGTGAAGATGAAGGGGGAGAGGACGATCCCGAAAAATCGGTAAAATCATAATAAAAATAATTCATCACACTAATTACGAGGAAATATAATATTTTCATCCGGAAGCACCACGCAACCAAAAGAGACCCCAAAAACACTCAGGAGGGGTTCATTTTTGGAAAAAAAGATTAATATTAATTTGGTTCATTTAAATTTGCTATACCCTTTACCTTAACGGCACTATACGTATCTCAGCCATTTTCTATCAATTTTGGAATGCACGAACCGTTCATTTTTGGAGGGGAGGGGGGAGGGGATGTATCAAGAAACGTAATTTGGCCGAATATCAATTTTGATGGTTGTAACTTGCTGAATTTTTCATTTTAACGATACTTCACATGTTTATGTAATTTTCCATACATTTTAAATTCAACATGTAGCATGAGTGTGTTAATGGAGGGGAGGGGTATTTCTAACAAAACAATTGGACTTAATTAAAACAGAAAAGTTTGTCAATTTCAATATTGTAAAAGTTTATATTTTTGGAAATGCGATTTTTTTTGAAAAATCTCCCCCTCCCCCTTCCACTTTAAAATGACATAAATGAAAAAATCTTCTTTATAAACATTTTTTCCCCATAATGGATTCCCCTTACGAGATTATTTTTGGACATTTTTGGCTGTAAGATGCTTTTTGAAGAGAATAAATTAATCAATTTCCAAACATTTCGCACATGTAATTGTATTGTTTTTCAGGATTTTTATGATATTAATTAACTTTTCACCGATTTTTTAATTTTTGATTTTTTTTTAAATGAATAATACCATATATTTTTTGATTCACCTTTGACTATAGTTTTTTCCTTATTTCCTTTCATTTCGTGTAATACATTTTTTCTCTTTTTTTTTTTTTTTTTTTTTTTATCTCCTTCAAATTTATTGAAATGTTTTATTTAAATAGAACCTTTTTTCTTCGAAAAATTTCAAAAATTTTCAAATTTTGTGTAATTTTACTAATTTTTCAAAATTTTGATATCCCTATCATCCCTTCCCATAAATTTCAGTGATGAAGTGCTCAGGTAATATAGATACTTTTCATCGAAGTTTGCATGATAGAGATTAATGATTGGTTGTTGGAATTGTTTTCTTGAAAGGGTCGAAATTTCAAGTTTTTATTTCTTTATATATATATATATATTTCTTTTTGGAATATGTTCAAAGATCATGTAATTAAGTCATAAAATAAAATGCCCTACTCATCTGTGCTTTTATAAGTGCTGAGGGGGAGATGGAATACGAAAAATTATATTTTTTCGCCTCGTCGATCAACCGCCACAGTTTAATTTGCTTTTTTCTTTAAATTTTGAATGTATCTTTGGAGTCATAAAATACAATGCTTCGTCTTACAACATGTCAAAATTAAGAAAAAAATTTTCGTTCTACCTTCTAGAGCGATAAACACTTATCATCTGTGTTTTCTGTTTCAGATACTAATGCATTGCCTGGTGTTCCTGTTATTAAATTCGCACATGCCAGACACCACCAGTAATCTTTAACATCATTACGTTTATGATATTTTTCACGTTATAAATAAATTATTATTTTTTTAAATATTTCGTAATAATTTCTTTATTAGCTTAACACTTATATTACATAAGATGAACCGAAATACTTCATATAGCATATACAAGTAAATCCAATTGCTGAGATTAACATATAATGAACATTTTGTATAAATTACAATTTGAAAACTTAAGACTATACATAAGAAAAAGTAAGTCTCGTTAAAATTTACGTAATCAAATTCAATACATGCGTATAAAAATTAAACATAATTCAATATGAAAACCACAGCTGTGTGACTTAACCAATACTCCTGAACGCGCATAGGTGGAATCGTAATAACCTACAGGATGATACACTTATTATAGCGAATAAACTAACACCGCGAACGCGTCATCGAATTGAACGCGTTTTACGGGAAAACATTCATAGGTGCGCGTGTACAGCTACAAAGCTGCGACTTTTTCACAAATTTACATGGAAATGTTATTGTTCATTACGTTTAATTTCATTCGAGCGCGTATTCATTGCAATAACACGTACGAATTTAACAATCGTATTATAATTGTTGACTAGCGCAGATAGTATAGTACGTCTTAAAAATGTATATAATTAGGTATATAGGATCTTACGAATAATAAAAAGAGAGGAAAACGAAAGAAAATAAAATCCAAATGAATAACGTATATAAATTGCGGAAAAGGAAAATTTAATTTTCTCGATTTTCCTAAATACATAACACGTTGTAGGGGCGTAACGATTATCTAACATAGCGCATTTCATCAAACACACGCGCTCATTTATGATACGAAATTATCTGCGATATTTGAAGAACTTTGTACCGTCTAATTGATACATGTAGATTTAACTCTTACATCAATCAAGCGAATTAAATTAAATAGCTCGTTTGACATACGTCTAAATACTCGAGAAAAATTGAATTCAGCGAACAAATGCAATATACACAATCTATACAATCTCTTTTTAATAGCCTTACTTCTCGTACAGGGAAGCGCTTGTTAGAATAAACTTAGAATAAATGGTAACCAAACAGCGTAGATCCCTTGAAGAAAAGTTTCGCCAACCAGTATCTCCACTGGTCTGTAACAAAATCTTTACAAATTTTCATTCATCTCTTAATATTTGAATTAATTCGATCGTTATCTTTTCTAATATTCACATCTCGATTTTACTGCAAAAATTACTTTGCAGTAAGTGAAAAATCATCGCAGGACGTTTGAACAGTAACCTGATTATTTCACTTACACCACTCAACATAACAACAAAAAACCTTTTCGAATAATGGAAAATTCTTCGTCACAGATGAATTCGTACACCCATTCGATGAATTTTTCGTCAGGGTAGCCTTCACATAAAATCAAGCCAAGTGTGTCTCAATAAACTCTTTTCTTTTGGGCGCCATTATATAAGGCAAATAGTGGAAATAACAATAACATGAAAAAGATTTCTTACTCAATAAGTAGCTCGATGTTTCAACAACCATAGACGAGTAATTTTAAATGACATTTGGAGTAAGAAAAACAATTAACGGTTTTATAATTTACGAGTGAAAAAAATTTCATAACCGAAAATAGCTTTCTGAAGCTTGACCTCGACTAGTGAAAAATCTCACCTTGGAAATCAGCAGGTATATCCATTTAAAGTATGTATCGAAAAATTACGAGTTCACAGAATGTATACGCTTGAAGTGTTCAACTTTTATTTTTTTTGGAACTCTTCATCGTAAATTTTTTATCATCGAATTTTTAGGTGTTTATGGAAGTTTTTATCGATCATATATCATTTTGTTAACCAGCTCGTCAAATTTAATAATTAAAATGAATTAGATCCGGTTTAAGGTCAACCAATTAACTTGCTTCGACATGCCGAACATCGAGAGTGGCATCTGAGCATTGTAGAATACAACATCCCACCTCCTTGAAAATGACCATTAAACCCCAAAACCTCGAGGAAATTTTTAATTCTTTAGTTTCACGCGATATGCTCAACTACAATGTTAAAACAAAAAACATGATGTTGAAAATGAAATATAAAAATGTCCAAAGCCTTCGCCGCCCCCACCACGACAAAAAAAGCTGACTATGCCACCATTCGTAAGACTATGAGATTCACTGTAATTATCAACCGTGAGTGAACTATAGCATTTAGTGGGACAGTTCAGTTATTGCGATGAGTTAGCATCGTTCAATTTTAAAGTACGTACTTGTGTGTAAGTCATAAAAATACAACTAAAATAGACAAATTTGAGGTAGATTTGGCAATGAAGAAAATATACGCTTATATAATAATATAATAATGAAAATATAATTGAAATTTCAAGTATTAAAATTTAAAATTAATGTCCACTTTGTTTTCTTGTTTGTTTTTCTTTTTTGGTGCTCATTCGAAAAAGTTGATATTTATATATTTTCACTTTTACATACATCGTTTCAAATTTTATCAGCCTATAACAGGCCGCTATATTAATCTTGAACATTGTGCTTTTTCAAATAACTGCACAAATTTTAAGTTATTTCGCGAGGACAATTTCGGGTATGACTTTCTATGATAAGTTTCATTAGAAAAAATTTGATTTAAAATTCATGTTACCGTGAATTTTATCAATTATATTGAAAATTATCAGTAGAACCGAAAATATTTCAATAATTGGCTAAGGAAGTTGCACGAGTATGAGTAGGTATTTAAATTTCAAGATTGATATCTAACTCCCAAATATAAATTAAAAATAAGATAATCAAAGATCCAACTACAACTAGTGAAAATCTGCACAGGTACCAATCAAATGAATAAAATGGAAGAAGATAATGCAAACATGAGAATTAGCGATAAAAGAAAGGAGAAATGAAATAAAAAGAAAAGCCCTTACTTGGTCGCCAAATTTCTATAATTTTTGGAAGGCCCACGTTGGACGCCAAATTTTTAGAATTTTTGATAGGCCCCACTTTGGGCGCCGTATTCACTTGGATAGTCACAAGAAGCCCCACGTTGGGCGCCATTTTCTTTTAATAATTAGAATTCATTGTACATTGGGTAAAATATTCGCGCAAAAAATCGGCAAGCTCAATAATTTCCCAATTTTGATTTTTAACTTTAATATAAAACAAAACTGCGAACAAATTTCTTCTGCGCTTAGTGAGCGTATAGAATGCAACACACTACACATTCTTTTCAAGGATACAAAATTAAATAGAATTTATCAAGGCTTCAAATTAGCTTCTAGAAAATTTTTCAATCAACATATTATGTTGAAGGGATTCAAGTTTGAAAAATGTTTAATTTTCTTAAATTCCCAGAAATTGAACATTTTTGTGTTGAAGTCATTTTTAAATTTTTTTTTAAAAACAAAAAGCTCCCAATTTTTACAAAAACTTCATTGACATTGCGAAAAACATCCTAATTTAATTTTCATTCATCTCATCACTCTTATCAATAAATTAAATTAATCATTGATCTTTCACCACAATAAATCATCAAAAACAAAATGCATTTTTTTTTAAACATCAAAAAATTGGGAAATTTTTATTTTCATATTATACAAAAAAAAATATGTCGAGTGAAAACATATTTACAATTTCTGAATAAAATGATAATCATGCCTTTGAATCGAACATGAAATTAAGCATCGAAAACAACAAGCCCTAATTTATTCCAATAATTTGGGGAGGGGCTAGAAATTTTTAAAATTTGAAAATTACAAATTTTTTGCATTAGTCGACAAAAAAAATATCTTGAATTTAAACAAAATTGACATTTGATTTTTTTTGCTTTTTGCGGGTCAAAATTTTATCTTCGAATTCTGCAAAGAATTGAAACAAATTATTATTAATTCTAGATTTTATATTTTTTCATATCACTGTATAAGAGAATACTGAAAATTTTTGGTTTGGTAATGTACAATGATATATTTTCATGAGCTTATACAATAAAATTAGTTTTCACTTCTGGGATAAGGTAGACCTTTTCCTGAGTAGTAGATCATAATAAGGGGGGAGAGAGGAGAGATACAAATTTTTAAACGAGATTAAATTTATAATTCTCGGTTTTCTATAAATAAAAAAATTATCATTACTAAGCACACGTTTGAAATTGTGAAAAAATGTTGCTCTTTCCATGTAAAAATTTGTGCATGTGAGGGAAAGAGGTGGCCCTGAGATTCACTCAAAGGCTTCGCTGCATAGAATCCCCTCCGAGAAAAATTCCTACCTAATCCACTGAATGAATCATATGGATGAAGGCAAAGCTAAGAGAACAAAATTACGGTCTAGTATACCAACAAAAGAGGCCTTAGTTCGAAGTATAAATATGGTCAATGATTGTTAATAATATTATTACGTTTTCTCTTTACGTTGACGAGATGTTATTAACTACATTTTTTTTTTTAATAGTATACGTATTTTTTTTTTTTTTTAATTTAATCTTGTGACCTTTTTTAAAAATTTTTCATTTTATTTAAATAGTTTTAAAAGAAAAAGAAGAAATTCAAAAATAGAGTAATTATAATAACTGGACTACTTTCTGACTAGTCGTACGTCACGCGTGTAACAACCAATCAGCAAGATGGAAAGTGGTAAATTACCCCGACTTACACGTAAAATAAAAATATTAATGAGTTGATGATTCAAATCACAAACGAATTTCACTCGTTCACTGAACACTGAACGACATTCTTTAGGAAGGTAAAAACAAAATTACCTAGATTTTACTACATTCTAGCCTCATGATTGGTCGTTACAAGCGTGACGTATGACCAATCAGAAACCTAACCAGTTACTATTAATCTATAAGACCTTTTCTCCACCAATAGGAGTAGAGAGTCTTATCGAATTCGAATGATGTTTAAAAATAGGAATTTAAATTTGATTTTCCAACTGAACAGTCCAAAATACGTACTCATTCGCACCACAAAATATTACCATCCGTCTTACACATCGTTACTTGAGTAAAACAGGTGCACAGATGCATTTTCAAGGAAGCATAGTCTCTTAGAGACAAAGTTACGCCACTAAAAACGCGGGCACACAGTATACACGACACAATTAAATCGTAAATAATAAATGAAGATTGTCTACGGAGAAAAAAAAAATGATTACGCTAAAATTACAAAATACATGAGGTAGACTACGACTCGAACGTACACGTACGTCGAATTAGTTACGCGAAAAAACATATACACTTTGGTATATCTTCGCGATAGAATAAAAATAACACAATCTTAGAGGTTAAGAGAGAGAAAAAAAAAACAAATTCGATAATATGGTAATGGTGGGTCGAATAGGTTAAACTTTGAATTTCAACGGCTGGTTTAGAAGCACCATATTCAGCTTTTGAATAAAAGCTCGCTTTTCTGCTACAAAACCAAAAATGAGATCATTGAAAATTTACGCCATCCGATATGATGAAATTTTCATTCCCAATAATCTTTCACAAAAATATACCTTTACTGTGCGAAATAAAAGGGGGTTATTCTCGAAAGCCTTGTTAACATGCGCATGTACAATATTCCTAAAAAATTTTCAGCGCTTCGAAACCGTCACGTAAAGCCCAAATTCGTACTCGTATATCGCGTATACAATTATACTGACGCTATGAATACCCCATCCCTCCCTTCTGAACCAATGTGAATATTATGACGACGCGGGTATCGTACAATTCGCTCTTTCAATTGCCCACCGGTTCTCGACTATTATTGGTGGCGCTTTTGTTGTGATACGCTTTGACGAAATTTCTAGTTTCCATTTGTAAGGCAGTTAATCTGTTTTGTAGTTGTTGATTGTGATGCAACAAGACCATCGTACGAAGCGCTATATCCAACAGTAATTCGTTGCGATCCATTTCGCCATTACGAACTTCCTCCGTATCGTTTTCCTTATTCGGATCGCTAGAGATACGTTTCATATTGGACGAACTATCGTCTTCTATCGATTTACCCATTAATTCGGCGTGGAACTGCGAACAATTAAACATATTCGTGTTAGACAATAACACCATCATGACGTATCATAGTGTCGCGAATCGATAATACAGATCATCGATGAACTCATACTTCGCGGAATTCATTTACTTAATCGTACTCTATACGGTGTATACGGGTGAAGAAATTCCAACACATAATGAAGACTCGTGTGTAAACGCGAATAATTAGATAAATCGATTTCGAAAACATTCTACGAGTCATTCATAAATAATATGCATTTACCGTTCAAAACGACTGATAATGTTACAGTTACGCTATTTATCAGCCAATTGCAGTTGTTAGAATTTTCCGATGCATTTTCAATGACGAATCAATAACACAAAGTTTGTGTTTTCGAAACACTGATTATGCGATTTGGCTTTGGGTTTGCACGTTAACGTTTATATTTGATTACTGTAATAATGAATTTTTCAACCAGTTTAAAAAAAAAAACATATTTTTATTCACATAGCCTTAGGTCCAATGAAGAAGTTGAGGCCCCATCCACCTCCTACATCATCATCAAATAAGAGTCTTCTAAATACATTTTCGATTCAGTAGTAGTTTGAATAACAGATATAAAAAAAACGTAAGCAGCCAGGCCGCATTACTGGAGCTGAGTTTTTAAACGGAGCTTGTTTTGATTTGGTAATAAGCTTGCTTAACCCTTCATGACTACAGCCACCATGAAATAATCATATGAACACATAATTCTCAAATTATAACTTTTGAGGATCCTCAAATTATCTTCAAATTTTGATGATACATCATTTTTGATCCATTTCGACTCAAATTGAAGAGGTCGTATTCTGGTCATTAACTACTCCTACACATGAAGCTTGACCTTTTTAGGCTGATTTGGTGATGAGATGTGGATGATTCGTGAACTTTCTTGCCCTAATTTCCCATCCAAAAGCCGTTTTTTGTTCTAACTCCCCTCCAAATTCACTTTGGAAGCTAAAATCAGAATAAGTTGGTCACTTGGGCTCATTTTATCACATGACATAGCAATAAAAAATTTTTGACCTTTCGTGTACTTCAAGTTCGATAACCCCTCCCTCTCCCCTCCTAACATCATGTATGGAGGTGAATTGGGGATATAGCATATTTTTTATCCGCAATATTCATACGAGTTCATATTAATTACATTTTTACCAACTTAAGGCTCCTCAAACTCTACTCAAATTTTGATAATCCGCCATTTTGAATCTATTCTTACTCAAAATCAAGAGGTCGCATTCTGGTCACCAACTAACCCCACACATAAAGTTTGACCTCTTTAACTTGATTTGGTGAAAAGATATGGAAGAGTCAAGAAATTTCATGACTCAAAACTTCCTCAAAAAGCCATTTTTTGCTCTAACTCCTCTCAATATGCACTTAGGAAGCTGAAATTTGGATATGTTAGTGTCCGAAACTCATTTTTTCATGTGAAATCAAAAACAAAAAATTTAAGCAATTTACCCCTTCTTCAGCACCCCTCAAAATTTGAGTGATCCGCCATTTTGAATTTTTTCGATAAAATAAAAAATACCGTTCTGTTAGATTTCCAAGTAGAGTGTCTTACCAAGTTTTGAACAAATTTCATCAATACCCGCCGGCACTACGCGCGGGCCACAAAAACCAAAATTTCCTCAAAAAACTGATTTTTGCTCCAACTTCCCTCAAAATGCACTTAATTCAGATATGTTGGTGTCTGTGACTCACTTTTTCATATGAGATCAAAAACAAAAAAAATTGAGGTATTTGCCCCAACTCCAGCTCCCCTCAAAATTTGAGTGATCAGCCATTTCGATTTTTTTCAAAAAAATAAAAAATATCGTATTGTTAAATTTCCAAGTAGAGTCTCTTAGTGAGCGAATTTCATGAATTACCACCGGTGCGACGCGTGGGGAAAAATATACCACAACGTTGGACATTTGCCAGATGATTACAAATCGTCTGAAACGCAAAGATTTGAAAACCCTACTCTCCCCGACCCTCCCTTCCCAAATCAGGAAGGCTATAATAGCTGTCGTTTTTTAGTTACAAACTCAGCTAAAAATTCCAAACATATCCTGCCACTCCAGTCATAAAATTCAGAAGCGAGGGTACCATACAGGGTGTCTATTCGATTCGGGTACCCTTGAGCGCTAAATTTCCTGCTAGATTTTCCCATATTAAGGGTTGGTAACAATGATGTAATGCGGCTGTGATATCTGATAACATGGTAAGAAATTGAAACTGAAATTGAATATTTTTTGTTTTATGTTTTACTTACTATTGATTAATGAAGAATGTTTCACATAATTTTTCATTAGTTGTGCATTATGATATCAATTTATTATTCACCTCTTTTAATTGTACATTTGTATATTGATGAACTGCCCAGTGCCCATCTCTGCTTCACTGCATTTCTTATATTGGATGAGCGAAGTGAACACGAAAACCGTTAATAACTAAATCTTAATTATTTTTAATCCATTTTTAATAACTTTAATGCACGTATCACACTTTTCATTTCGTTTTTATCATCAAAATCTCATCCAAATAGACATTGTTTTGTTAGATGCAACGAGTTAAATGCGGATCTAGATAATACATAATGATAAAGGAATCAAACTAACCAGTCTTAAATCGAATCATTCTAGATGTTGAGAACAGTAATGACAGTGCTGCACATAACATTATGACAAAAAATGCCCATTCATTTAAATGCGAATAATTTCAATTATGCATTCGGTTGCCTTGTTGATAACGTGAAAAATCTCAAAATTCTCAGCCTTGAATTATTATATCATAACAAATCTCATATAGTGTACTTATTTATGTGATTATAATTAAAAAATAGTATGTTTGGGATTTTGGCGCTTTAAGGTACCCGAATCGAATAGACACTCGGTATACATGCAGCCAATATAGATAGAATTGAGAAACAAACGTATCAACTAGAAGCCCCATTTTTCTGAAAAGATAGCGCTGGGTGTGTAATGACGTCATTGAAGAGTAATGAAAATCGAAAATTCAGTGGAGCTGAAAATTTTCTTCATGAAATCGATGAGACTTTTCAAAAGCAAAAAAAAAGTTGCGTACAAAAATCGGCTATCTCTTCATGGGAGGGAGTTAAGGGGTTCCAAAAATTTGAACATCTTTGAATATCACCGATGGAGTGTTTTGGCACATGACTTTTTTTGTTGCATTTTGCAAGTACTATCTACTTTATACACTATTTGTTATGAAACTTTCTTTTTGAAAGTGATAGAACGTGAAAAAAGCTACAAAAAAAGTTGAACGAAATTTTTGCCTACGTGCATAATTGAAGGAGCTACAGCGCATTGAAATTTTCAATTCTCCATAGCTTCTTCAATTCCTGAGATAGACAAAAACTATATACGACTACGCCTGTCGTATTTGTGGAGCACTATTGATATCAAGAAAAAAATTTCCAAAAAACGCAAATTTCAGCTCCTATGACGTCATCGCCTCGCTTCTTATATTTTTTCCTCGTATCCTAGCGCATAGAGTTGTGAGTAAAAATTGTTCAAAATGTCGTCGAAGATTGTTCTTGCAAAGATCTATAGGTAATTTGTTCAGATTTTCGTTTCACCTCAAAATGGCGGTTCACTCAAATTTTGAGATGAGCTGAAGGGACACTCAAAGCCTCAAAAATTTATATTTTGATGTCACATGATAGAATGAAACGAAGACGCCAACATATCCAAATGTCAACTTCTTAAGTAAATCTGGAGGAGAATCAGAGTAAAAAACGACTTTTTGAGGAGTTTTTGAGTCGTGAAATTCCTAAATCTTTCAAACCTCTTCATCAAATCCAACTAGAAAATTCAAATTTTGTAATTGGGTCAGTTGCATACCAGAATACAAAACCTCGAATTTGGGTCAAATAGATCCCAAATTGCGCATGGTCAAAATTCGAGGAAGGCTTGAGGAGTATCAAATTTGAAAAATACTGAATCACGTACTTACTGGCGATAAAAATTGTACTATATCTCTAACCAGGGGATCATTTACCATCAATGATGTTGATACTATTTCGATATTTCGATATCGATAAAATACCGAATTTTTGATACTTTCAAGTTTCGATTTTTTTCTATATTGATACTTTTATCGAAAGAATCGCAATATTATATTTTTAATTTACAGTTTATTATAAGTTCAATAGATTATTTCGAAGATAGATGAATAACGAAATTTTCTTCACAGAGATGAAATAATTCAATCATTGGTTATAATTGAATTAAAAAAAAAAAATGAACAAAATAATAAAAAAATTCTCGTATACAGTTAATAACAACTGGCTGAAAAACATGTATTAAACTTTTCAGGCGATTTGCATAAGAGGAAGGGAGGATGGGGGTGGTAAAAAGTACATTTTTCTAGGCTTGGAATCTGGTATGGGAGTGAAAACATTGACAGTATTATTTGCAAGTCGCAACATGCTCTTATTAAAAACTCAGCTCATATCTTTGCTTAGAAAATTTCAAAGCATAAAAATTGCATTTTTTGATTCGTTTATTATTGCGTACAATTTTAAAACCAAATAAAAAAGTTTGAAACGTTACTGCATATATTTTCGATTTTATATTTCGAACACATACGAATTCATTTTTTATAGGCTAGCTTCGCATCTTTTTACTGCGACGTTGAAACCAATAAGAAAGAACGTACACCTTCTTAAAATGAAACCGATACTTACTCTAGCTATTCTTCTCAGTCTTTCTTCTCTGCGATCTTTTCGTCTGGCTGATAACCAAGTACGGAAAATTTTACCTATAAACCAAATGGGGAAAAAAAAGAAATTAACACGTGCGTAATTAAAATGTAAAACGGCTGCGAAACCACCAAAATGTACATTTTCATTAGTCGTAAAACCTTGACAAAATTTTCAATATCTCGCTCACATTTCGGTACACGTGCGCTCAACACGCATCGCATAGATACACATTAGCACGTTAAAATTCCCTTACGCCATCTGCTCGTGATCACTGAATAGGTACTTATTCAATCGCAAATTAACTGCTATATATCCGTCGCGTATATCGAATACTTCTAACTGCACCATTAAGCCGAAACGTCGCGCTATTCGCAAATTACAACCCTTCATCAATCCACGTCAAATAAATGGAAAATAATTAAACGCCCACCGTTTTTTCGGTACGCCAAACTTTACCCTCGGATGCGAAAATTCGACTTTCAGATATCCTCTGCGGGTCGGATCGTTTCAAACGATGCGAACGAAACGTCCGACTGTCGCGCGCTCGTAATTGCGGTATTAGCTAGGGCGAGTCTTGAGATCGTCATTTCGCAATATTTTTCCAACCTTTAGAATCGAAATTCTCGAACGAATATCCCTTTTAATTCACCAACGGCGGGGTTATCGCGAGCTGGCACTGTGTCATCGCACGCGCTCCTTTTTTTCGTGGTCGTGTTTCCCTTTCATTTTGAACGCGAACTGCGTTAACCTAGGTCTGTTCAAGGGCGATTTTGTTTTTCGTGTTTCACCGTGTACGTGGTTAGTGGATTTCGATGCGGGATAATTCCGAAATAATCGTTCGATACCAGAAACGTATTTCAGTTCACTTGTATTAAACGTTCGAAAGTAAACGAGGTTTTTGGTACATTGCTGTCGAAATCCTAATAGCGAAATGATGGAACGTTTTTATTGCTTTTCAACGCGAGATTATTCGTTGGAAATTTAAATTTAAGAAATTTTCAGTTCAATAATTCAATCGTAAGGAAATATAGACATAGTATACATAATATTCTGAAACATTCTATGCACAACATCGGTACAATACTTCCATCATATTTCGAATATTATTCGAACATTCTATCGAGTAAAGACTACAGCAAAAATACTACATAGAGTGGTCATTTGTAGTATATTAAATCCATAATCAACATTTTGCCAATACTCATACAACAGGAACTCGAATTAACATGGACACGAAAAACAAGTAACAACATAAACACTGGCACGTAACAATGATGCAACATTAAGGAATTTATGGAACATACGATGCGGCAGTTAATATAGATACAACATACAGTCAACACTGATGCAATAAAAACAACCCACAAGGTGTAATTCAAGGGTTAGGAATTACTATATGGAATCAACTTTAAATCAATAATAAGGAGTTCAACACTGATGCAATACTATAACACAATGGACTTATTTATGATGCATCATTGAATTGATGAATATTATTTCAATATTGATATAACACAAATATCATAGATAAGATTTAATACTGACATAATATACAATCAACAATGATGTAACATCAATATAATATAAATTCAACAATGATGCACCACAAATGTCATTTGTCAGTGGTCGACATTGACCCAATATGTAATCAGCAATTATGCAACATCAACGCAAATGCAAAAGATTGAACTCCCAAAATTTTGTGTTGTCTGATTTGCAGCAGTATCACTTCAATATTGATTCAACACAAATATCATATATCAAAGGTCAATACTGACACAATATTTGATCAACAATTGATGTAATATCAACACAAAACACATTCAACAGTGACGCAGGATTGAACTAACAACACATGCTCCTTAATTGTTGCAGGAATATTACTTTAATATTGGTTCAACGCAAATATCATACATCAAAGGTCAATACTGACACAATACCGAGCGCGCAATTGATTTATAACACACCAACGCAAAAACTTCTAAAAACTAATTTATGTATTGCAGCAGTATCACTTCAATACTGATTCAACACAAATATCATGTATCAAAGGTCAATACTGACACAATATTTGATCAACAATTGATGTAATATCAACACAAAACACATTCAACAGTGACGCAAGATTGAATTAACAACACATGCTCCTTAATAATTGCAAGAATATCACTTCAATATTATTGATTCAACACAAATATCATACATCAAAGGTCCAATACTGACACAATACTGTGCGCGCAATTGATTTATAACACACCAGCGCAAAAACTTCTAATAACTAATTTATGCAATTCTGAAATAACATTATAACTTGAAACTGTGGGTTGATTTATCTTTCTAATTAGTGTTATAATATAATTTGATAAGAAATTAGAATAAAAGACAATTCCATATATTTTTAATATTGATTTCAAAATCATGTAAAACGAGTTTTAGCAGATTTTTACGTTGATGTTTAAGGAATCAATTGAGCGTATGGTATACAATCAACAATTGATGTAACATCAACACAAAATGTAGTTAACAATGATGTAAGAATGAACTAACAAGTAACAACATACAAGTTCCCTTATTGCTATAGGAATATTACTTCAATATTGATTCAACACAAATATCATACATCAAAGGCCAATACTGACACAATATACAATCAACAACTGATGTAACATCAACACAAAATGTAGTTAACAATGATATAAAAATGAACTAACAACATATGCTCCGTAATTCTTGGAGGAGTATTACTTCAATATTAATTCAGCATAAATACCATACTTCAAAGATCAACATTGAAACAATAAGCGATCAATAATTGATGCAATACAAACATAAAATGCATTCAACAATGATGTAAGAATGAACTAACAATATATTATGTTGGGTGAGAATTACTTTATTACTCATCCAACATAAATGTCAATATCAAAGGTCAACATTGACACAACCTCATCAATAATAAGTATGCCAGATCAACACAAAATGCATTCAACAATGATATAAGATTAAACTAACAACATAAGCTCTCTAATTGTGCATGAGTATTACTTCAATATTAATACAACATAAAAACATCGTAATTATATCAAAGGTCAACACGGACACGATATGCAATCAACAATTATGTTACATCAACACAAAATGCGTTCAGCAATGATGCAAGTTTGAACTAGCAACATTATGTTATCTGACTGTTGCATGAGTGCCACTGTAATACTGGCCTAACACTAACATCATATATCAAAGGTCAAACTTCAACACAATAGGTATTGCATGAGTTTTACTTCAATATTGATTGAACATGAATATCTTACATTATGGGTCAATACTGACACAACACGTAATCAACAATTATGCCAAATAGACACAACATTCATTCAACATATTTTGCATGTCAGTAAACAATGAGCAACATGAGCTTCTGCATTTATGCAAAACGAACGATAATAATCATAGGGTGAACAACTGAACAACGATACATTAATGAGTAATGACACAACATCGACATCAACTACTTTGATGTTATATGAGTAATAAGTATCACATCGAGACTGATGCCAAATAGAGTTACTGTATTATTGAAGCAATGAGCAACATGAATCAACAAGAAGCAACAAGAGATGAATGTTATCAAGAATCAATACTGACATGATAAACAATCAATAGTAATACAACATCTATGTTACATTAGTACTACTTCAACATTCATATAAAACTGAGTCAGTATTGAAGTAACATTTTTACAACACGAGTCAACAAGCAGCAACAAAAGATCAATATTGATATAAGATCAAATCAATAATCACTGAATTAATATTACATGAGTATAAATTCAATATTGAAGCAAAATGAACATCATGAGTCAACTATTTACAACAATAGAGCAGCATTAGTGAAACACCAAAACATAGCCTTAGAAATGAATACTAACAAAATTTGAAGTCAACAATGATATAACATTGAATTAACAACAATCACTGTCGGTTACGTGAATATGACTTTAACCCAATATTGATTTAATACCTGTTAAAATGAAAATTATAACTTTTGTTCTCTCGTGGAGGTCATTAAGGTAAAAAAAAAAAAAATTCGCAAAATTTCCTTGACTTGATGAGTGTAGATAATATAAATTACGAGGTAAATAAAATTTGTTGGCTTAAAAAAAAATCATTCAGAGATATATTTGATTCCTGAAATTTTTTTTTTTCTTTTTTTTTCTTTTTTTTTTTTTTATGTGCCATGTACAGCAACAATGGCTAGAGGCACAGCAACAATCTAGATTTTACTTGTTAATCCTGTGGACTTTAGAAAAAGGAATAATTTATCAATTTGTGCCTGATCATCTGATAGAATGTCCTTTAAAGTATTAGACTTAAGATATTTGGACCGGTGAGATTGATAAAGAAGGCATTCAGTAAGGATATGTGAGACGGTTATGAGGACATTACAGGAGGTACATATAGGAGATGGCTGCTTGGCAAGGAGGTGTTGGTGAGTTATGAGGGAGTGGCCAGTGCGGAGACTTCATGATAAAAAGTAAACAATTTTTTTTTTTTTTTTTTAGAAAAAGTTTTAAAAATTGAGAAAAAATTACGAACATTATAAAATTCTCTAAAAAAATAAGACACATTGATCAAAATATTTTGGAGACGATTTAAAAAGAAAAATCTAATAAAATTTTTTATAGACACGGATTAAACAAAAAATATACAATTATTATTTTTTGAAAAAAATAAATTAATAATGTACTAGAGGAGAAGGATCACGACTTAGTTTAGTTGAAGGTGGGTTGGAGTGGGGTGAAGGATTGGAAATGGATAATCTAATGTAGGCTATAAATTATGTACTTTCAATTTATAAGTGTTTGCATTATATAGATATAAAGTCAACTCTGGTACTTGGTCAGACTAGCTGAGAAGAAGTATAAATATTTTTATTATATTGAATAAATTTAACAATAAATATTAATTGAAAATAATTTTATTGAAATTATTTGAACATTTATTCCAATAATAATTATTTTATTTTTTTCATTTCCATCTACTAACATTTTATACTTAAATAATGAAATTAAATCAATATTATGACAATTAAAACGATTAGAAATCAATGATTTTGATATCAATAATTATAATAATAATAAATCTTATGAATATTTAAACTTTAAATACTCGTAAAATAAAATAAAATGTAAATAAAAATAAAAATAGTGTGGTTTCTTTACATGAAAAAATAGGGGAAAAAATTTAAAAATAAAAAAAAAATGAAAAAATTAGAAAAATAAGCAAATAACCTAAAAAATGTAATCTTAATTTTTTTCAAATTGTTTTTTGATAATCCCCTAAGAAAAATTTTCAATCCAAGTACACTGAGAAAAACGAAAAAATAAGGAAAAAATTCATGGAGTGAAAAATGTAATCTTTATTTTTTTCATAATTTTTTTCGACACACTTCGATAAAATTTGCCACCCAAATAAATTCAAAAATAAAAAAAATTGAAAAAACGATTATGCCTAAATCCATTGCTACTAAAATACCCAATAGTCCATCAGATAATTACAAAACACAATTTTAAAATTTCCACCATCACCTAAAGGCTAATAAACGAAAGGAACAAAAAAATGCTAAATTTCTTTCAGCTGAATAATTCGCATTTCCAAAATCTAAAACTGTTCAGTATAACATTTTAGCTTCGAGCCAGCGAATTTACGTAAATAAAGCTCAAACTTTCCATAGCCCGGATCGCGTAATCAGCGAGCTAGAAGAATTTCTTAGGCAAAGTAAATCTAACCCCTTAACGAGCACCACCGTATAACAATGGTAATTCGTGAAGGCGACAGACAACCGACGTATTAAACGGATTTCCGAAAGCGTTTTGACAAAAGCGCAGCCTTATTTAGCGAAATAATTCAAATTTACGTCTAAAACGCAAAATCGAATCGACAGTATAACAAAGACCATTGTCATTAGCTCGATGAAAAAGCTAAACTAGTCTGACAACCGAGGTATTCACAATGTAATAGAAAATTACACGTTTTCCCCGTCTACCGTGTAATTATCAAATACACTCGAACGAAAAAAAAACGCGGACGAATCAAGGCGCGAAAAAATTTTGAGAGCGAAAAAAATCCACCGCAAGGTCGTACCTAAAATTCGCTACCAGTTATCGACGTCACGGGCGATAAATTTTACACATCAACGGCCAAATCGAGATGCGACTGGCTCGAAGGCGAAAAAATTAAATCGAGCATTTCGTTCAATTCCAACCTACGGGTTCATCTCACGGGACGAATTGACTGATACCAAGAATGGCAACGTAGTCGGCTTAAATAAAGAAAGCCGGTGATACACCGCGAAGAAATATAGTTCACGAAGAATGAAAGCGCGCGGCACGTGTACCAAAGTGATAATCGTAATTGTCGTGACAGCGCAGCTAGTGACCGTAACTATCGCTAATAAAACATTATTACCGTTGTTTTAACCATAAAACGAACGGGCATTTGTGGTAGAAAATTTTTATCCATTGGTTACCAAAGCTACAGAGCGTTACGTGGCCTCCAATGCCACTATAAACGCCTCTCGCCTCGTTTACCACGCCCTGACTTGACACAGTTATCGAGCTCACCTTCTAAAATTATAAAAAATTTCGAGAAGAGTAAAAAAAAAGGTAAGCAGCCATGCTGCATTACTAGAGGTGAGTTTTTAATTGCGGTTTGTTTACATTTCAAGGTAATATTGTCGAGTAAATTTCTCAACCATATAAAGGCCACATCTACTACCGAGTCCAAAAACCATCACCTTATCCGTCCAAAAACACGCAAAAAGCTCAATTGAAAATATGTATTAGCATTTTTTGTTCATAAGAATTAAAAAAATTCACGTTTCTCAAATTTCAGCTATTTGAGGCTTCTAAATGTTATTATGTATATCAGTCATTTTGGATCCACTTTTCATTGATTTTCATGCATATTCACAAGATCAATGGCTGATCTTCAGCGAACCCCGCATACAAAATTTGAACTATTTAGGTCAATTTGATGAAGAGATATGGGAGATTTATGAAATTTTTTGCCATGATTTCCCCTCCAAAACTGTTTTTTTTGGTCTTCCTCCCCACCATATAAACTTAGAAGGCTAAAACTAAAATATCTCAGTTTCTTGAACTCACTTTATAACCTGACACCATAATCAAAAATTTTAGACTTTTGTTCATCTCTCATCACATTTTGAAGACAATAATCCTTCCTTCCCCCCACCCCCCCAAAACACGTGAGATCCTGAAATCAATACGCAACATACTTCACATTACTAGCAATCATATGAGTAAATTTGAGCCATTTGAGCTCCTACAGGCATTCCTGAAATTTTGACCATCCGCCATTTTGGATACATTTTTGATTGATTTTGACACAAAATTCAAGGGATCATTTTCTGATCACCAATTAACCTAACATACAAAATTCGACTTTTTCAGGTCAATTTGACGAGGAGATAATATATGCGAGTGTAATGAAATTTCTTACGGTGATGTGATTTCCCCTCCAAAAGTAATTTTTCTCCTTTAACTCTCCTCCATAACAACTTAAGAGGCTAAAAGTAAAATATCTTAATCAAATGAACTCACACCATCACCTGACACAATAATAAAAAAATTCCATCTCTTCGTTCATTCCAATCACAATTTGAGGACAGCCCCCCTCTTTCCCTCCAAAGTCACGTATAAAGCTAATATCAACACACACCGTGCCTCTCATAACTAATAATCATACGAGTTCACATTTATCAAATCTGAACTATATGAGGGCTTCTCAAGACCATCTCAAATTTTGAGCATCCGCCATTTTGGATCTATATTGACCCAAAGTTGAGCCTTCATATTTCAGTCTTCAATTGACTCCACATATGAAGTTTTAACTTCTCTATGTCAATTTAGTGAAGAGATATTCGTGATTTCTAAAATTTCTTACATGGATTTCCCCTTCAAAAACCATTTTTGGCCCCAACTCCCCTCTGTATCAACTCAAGAGGCTAAAATTGAAATATCTTAGTCAACTGAGTTCACTTAATCACTTGACACCATAATAAAAAATTTCTACTTTTCGCTCATCATCGCTATATTTTGAGAACATTATTTCCACCCCCCCACTCCCTTTAAAATCACGTGTCAAGATGAGACTAGCATAGAGCCTACTTCTCGTCACTAGTAATCATATGAGTTCACATTTATCATATACGAAGTTTCACCTTTCTACGTGATTTTCTAAGGGGGGGGGGGGGGGAGGAAAGGAAGGAAGATGAGAGATTCACGAAATTCCATGACTCAAAATATCCTCAAAATGTAACTTATTGCTCTCAACTTCTCTCCAAATACACTTGTTAGGATAAGAATGTGATACATTGGTGTCTGTGACTCACTCTTCCATATGAGATCAAAAACGAAAATTTTGAGAAATTTACCCTCTCCTCACCTTCACTCAAAATTTGAGTGAATCGCCATTTTGAGATAAATCAAAAAACCAAAAAAATTAGTTGCGTGGAATTTCATGAAGAATTTCTCACCAAATTTTCAGCGATTATTACCCACACCGGCTGAGGCTACACTGGGGGGTGGGGGAGAAATACACCAAAACGTTGCATATTTGCCATATGATTATGAATGACCGGAAACGCGAAGATATAAAACACCCTTCCCCTCCTTCCCAAATCAGGTACGCTGTAATAGCTATCGTTTTGAATTGAAAATTCGTCAAAAAAAATTCGCATAAAACGAACTTCACCGTCATACTCATACGAGCGAGTCTGGGCCAAACGTAACGTCGTTTTATTAACCACCCGACCTTGACGATCGGTTCGCTACGAGAATCGAGAAAATCGGAAAATTTCATTCGCTATGTTTAAAATTCCAACGCGCCAGAACTCGGCTAAATGGATACGCGCGTTACCCGATACCTCCCACAGGAGCGTAGCTATGGATGTAATAAATTCGCCGAAATTTCGTTATCTTGTATGCAACCGCGGGCCAACGTCTGCTTTAATAATTGAATTTTTCTCGCTTCTCTCGCATCCAAACGGCGAACACGGTCTATTAATCATACCCTTTTATTTTTCACTCCGCATCGCCTTCGTGTAACCTTTATTCGTCTTTGATAAACAGCTCGCTCCTTAATGCACGCACGCGAAAGGTGTAGTCGGAGAATTTCTCATTTCCACTCGATCGGTAAACATAACCCTATGGTAATGTCTTAACGTTTATTTCTCACGCTACTATACCAAATGTACGCCAACTTTTCCCTATTCAATCTATCCTTAAATCCGCCTATATAGTAATTTCAATAAGCTCACGATGTAGATGAAATACGCTGAGACTGCGATTCAGAAAACTTCGCATTAACAGGCGATCGTTTCGAAGATAAGTACGACAGAGATATACGTTTTTATAAAATCGAGTTCCAAACATAACATTGAGAAGATGAAAACAATTTAATGTTCGACTAGCAACTTTACGAGAAACTTTTGGAAATTTTGTTGACTTTTCGCACGTTCTCGCCTTTCAGTTAGCATTCGAAGGGTGTTCGTTAGCATCAATGCATCACATCTGTATAGCTTTTGGATTCGAAATGAGCAAATGAAGCGCGCGTGGATAAAAGAGAAATCCACTCGTTGATTGCGAAAACGTGTTATTTTATGCTCATAAATTACGCTTGCTAAGTTGTAAGAAAATCAATGTAACTTTTTCAAAACAACAACAACAACAAAATGAACCAAAAAAACAAAAAAACATTATATTTAGCTAATTTGCTGCAATGGATAGTTGAGGTTGAATCGAAATGAGTAGTTGAAGTTGAACTGAAACTGCAATAACATCGATCACACATTTATTTTGAGGCTATATGAAACATTACTGAGGATTAACAAATAGATGTTGATCCCTTATTTTTAAATCAACGCAACATTAGGTCAACATAGTGAGATGGTCATCAGCTTCAATCAATATAAAAGAATATCCAAAAACACTCATTTTACATTCTCAGAAATATTAGACATGTTGCGCCGATGTTCAATCAATGTTACAAAATCATCGAAGAGATTTCTTCGGAATTCTCAATAATGTTGATCAACATGAATCAAAAATAAATATCCAGATGCAATGATGTTGACTTAATATTCTTGAAACAACACAACATTGAGTCAACATCGCGAAATGATCATTAGCTTGAATCAGTACTATAAAACAATCAGATACAATCTTCGGAAAACATTCAACATTCATTTCACTGCCTCAGAAACATTAGAGAGAAGTTCATATTGCACCAATATTGAATCAGTGTTGCCAAAAGAACATGGAGATTTTCTCGAAATTTTCACTATTGTTGATCAACATAAATAAAAATAAATGCAACGATGTCTTTGTGTAAAAAAAACCCTCGTGTAAAAGGCACCTGGGTAAATTACACAGTAATTTCCAATAGTGCAACAAGTACAAGTAGCCTTGTGTAAAAGACACTATCCCCCCCACTGACGTGCGTAACGTGCGTTGTATATTTATGTTAACAGAGTGGGGATACAAAACGCACCTATAAATACTAGTGCGCTCGCAGATACCAAGCAGTGTTGCTGAATAACTGTCTTAGTGAACTTTGACTTGATCTTGTGTTCTTTTTACTTGTGTTGTTTTTAGTTGAATCAATATTGTTGAATCAATATAGCATAGATCAATATTGGGAAATGATTACAAGCTAGAGTCCATACTGCAGAAAAATTGGATACGATACTGGGATAACATTAAAATCTTTTATCAAGGATATACATATTATAGATACTTATATACACTCACGTTGCACTAATATAAAATCAATGTTAAAGACACTCTGATGAAAAATATCTCCAGAATCTTCATTCATGTTGACTCATAAGAATAAAAATAGAATACAGCCGGTTGTGCCAATGTTCACCCAATACAACTGAATCAATACAACATGTAGTTAATATTATAAAAATATCGAATAAAATACTTGGAAAACATCGTTTTTAGGATTTTATGTGTTTTTCTGAGTAAATATGAAATGTACGAGAAAATTAATTATGAATAAAATTAATCGACTCTTCATTACCAAAAAAAAAAGATTCTATTCATTTTCCGAGTAAAATGCTTTCCATAACGAAAAAAGCCCTTTTTAACTTGTGTTTGAAAAATGTCGATTCAACATGATAATTTAATATGTTTTTTGCATTTATTGTGGAAAATATGGCCCTCGAAAAAATACTTATATGAATAATTATTCTGCTTTTCATTCTCTACAAGAAAGATCTGATCCATTTTTTCTTTAAGATACATCTATAGACCAAAAAATCTCCTTGATTTACCACTCTCACAATTTCATAAGTTAATTTTAATTTTTTAAACATTTTCCGTGTTTTTTGGGGCAAATATGCTATTTACGAGAAAAATAATTATCGACAAAATTAATCAGCTTTTCAGTGTCAACAAAAAAGTTTCTATTAATTTTTCCAGTAAAATGCTTCCCATGGCCCAAAAAACCATCATTCACGCAAATTCCAAAAATTTTAATTCAACATGACAATTTTTGCACGTTTTTTTGCATTTATCTCGATAAATATGGCGAAAAATGAAAACATAGTTATATAAATGATTATTCTACTTTCAATTTTCTATAAAAAAGTTCTAATTCATTTTTCGTTTATAATGCGTCTAATGGTGAAAAAACGTTTCTGATTTACCATTCATATGACTCCAACAGCAAACCTTACTTTTTGTTACAATTTTTTGAGTTTTTCTTGACAAATATGCTATTTACGAGAAAAACGCTTATTAACAAAATTAAACAGCTCTTTATTGCCAACAAAAAAGGTTCTACTAATTTTTCCAATATAATGCTTTCCATGGCCGAAAAGACCCCTATAATACCGGTTGGTAAAATTTTGATTTCTTATGATCAAGTCAGTATAGTTTTTCGCATTTATTTCGATAAATATGACGACCAATGAAAAAATAGTTATATGAATAATTATTCTATTTTTAGTTCCCAACAAAAAAGGTCTAATCGATTTTTTGTTTATGATGCACTTGGAGGTCAAAAAACGTTCCTCATTTACTCACTCATATGATTCCAACAGTTGGTTAATTTTTTTTACAAATTTTGTGCTTTTCAGAGAAAATATATCATTTACGAGTAAAATAGTCATCAACAAAATTAATCAGCTCTTCATTGCCAACAAAAATAGTTCTATTCATTTTTCTGAAAAAAAGCATTTTAAATTCAAAACTATCTCTGTTCAACAATAAGGGTAGATATGTAATGGATAATTAGAATGATATGATTCCATTAATTTAACGCTGGAACAAAATGTTCAAGGATAAAAGACATTGAAAATTGAATCAAAATTATGTCTTGAAAACACCTATAAAAATTTTAATGAAAATTTCAATTTTGTTTATCAGCTCTCATAATACACGGAGAGGGCGTGACATACCCAACGCGATGTTCAAGAATCGGTTGAGGCAATATGCAGCACTAAGGCGAGAAAATCATTTTCATCATATGAACAAAAGATACAAAGTTTAAAATTTTTCCTTAAGTTAATTAGAGGGGGGGGGGGGAAGAGAGAGAGAGAAAGAACGCAACCAAACTTTCTTCATTTTTTTATTTTTTTTTAATTTCACCTCTTTTCTCGAGAAAAGATACCAAAAGTGAATTTCCTGATGATTTGTTAGGTTAGGAAAATTTATTTTTGAAGTGAAAAAAAAAATGACACAATCATTTTTTTATGTAGTTGGTAACACTGCTCATTCATACCATTTTTTGAATGAAGTTAAGATTTAAAGAACAACTCTATATCTAATTTTTAAAATTTTTAAACTTAGCGGTCTAAGGATCAAGAACTGAATTGTTAACTTGCCTATGACATATAAAACCCCACTAATCCCGCTCCTGGCAAACAATAGTCATTAGTAATGATCGGATTATCTTATTTACGCGCATGTACATATTTCAGCGATTCTCGATTATTTGGTGACTTTGATATCGACCCTATCCGGCGGATACAACTTAATTATCAGCGGATTCGGACACTAGTTTCGGTTATTTTTGTATACTTATCGAGGGAATTTCATCCTGTACAAATACGATACGATTTTAATAGTACAGTACACGCGAAATAATGCGTAAAGCACTTATCGCGTTCGACCGTAAATCACGACAGCTGCGAAAACCCGACGACGATGAATTTTCGTTATCTTTACACAAGTAACGTCAATATTTTCGTCTCGGTGTCGCAAAATATCGCTTATCTTGGTCGAAAAAAATGTCGATAAAATATAAGCGTGTAGGTAATTTAGTAATTATCGTGTTAAGGCTTTTCCGCCTTTTCTATGTAGGTTGGCAGAATACTCGTGTATACGCCGATTCGCGATTACACCGAATCGAATACCAAGAAGCAGCGACTGGCGCGGATCTAGGTCGGAACGCGGTTCTAGCGGGAGAGGTTTTTAAATTACACTCAACACCTTGCGTTCGACCGTAATTTCCAAGAGCAATGACATCAGCGTTTGCAAAATTTTACATACACGTGTTGTGGTGTCGTTTTTTCCTATTCGGTAGCCCGTTTCGTTGTTTCAGCGGTGTCGAAGCGGGTTTCGCCTTTCGTATAGTAATTGCTCGAAAAATCCTACGAAAGAGAACCAAATAAACCCACAGCTCTTGGATAACAGCCAATTAAAGTTTATTAATTACCAACGAATTCGATACCGATGTTTCGATAGCGCGAATTAATTATCGAGTACATAGGCTTTGCGAGTCGATGACTTTGAATATTTTTTCCACGAAACCGTACAATACGTCGGGAGGCTCGAGACATCGAATTAAATTATTTTTCCGATCGACTAGCTGAGCGTCGCGATAACGTAGAACGAAAATAAACATTTTCGATAATTTCGCTAAACGTTCGTTCATCTGTGTATTTTTTTTTTCGCTGACGGTAAAATAATCGTACACGTGACTGGTACCGGTGTTTGAACCTTCCACCGCGGTTATCAACAAAGCGAACAACGCAGACGTCCAAAAGTATTCTTAATTTATGCGGTCGACCGTTCGACACGTAGTGGAAATTCACCATCGACGAGCCGACCGAATAAATCAATTTTTGGCACAAGCTCCAGCTCCGCGAACCTACCGTAGTATCCGTATCGTTTCGCTGGGGCTACCATAAACGGGTGGAAAAAATTTTTAATGTCACCGAAGGCGATCGTGCGACGATTCGTCACCTCTTTTATGGACGTCGCGTCGTTTTCTCGCCTCGTTTGAATTTTAATTTCCATCGAGCTCGGCGCTTTTTCATTTCAACTAACGAGAGAATTTATTCGTTTTTTATACCAATTAAACAATAATTTGTTGAGCCGTCGGATAAGTCGTTTTTCGCTTCGCTACTTTGGTAACTCGATAATTTTCTCTTTCGTCGTCGATTTTATACCGATAAATTTTTTTTTGCGAGCAGCAATTTCGTACAATGCCTCGAGGTATCGTATAATTAAATTTTACCTTATCTTCGAGACTTCACAATTTTGCTAAATTTATTGGCAGGTTTTACAAATTGCGAAAATTTATCGACGTGGATTTTACACATTGGGCAAATTTAATGGCAAATGGTTGAATAAAAAAATTCGTAGTTCCACGTACGATTTTCTAATTACAATGGAGGGGACAGAATTACCATAGCGTTGAACTAATGACGAGAAAATTGTCGCTAAATATAAAATAAATGGAGAAATACCAGTAAACTTCCATCACTTCAACCTTCAATCCTGAATTTCGAGACTTACTCGGTACGTTCAATGCTGCTATTTTTTTTTTCAGAGCCTTGAATCTATTATCTGTATTTTTAGGGAACTTGGGAATTCGAGATATTAGCCTGAATTGACAGATTAACGTCAGTGAGATTAATAGGTAGTGAATTTGTTACCTATCAAAAGGCTGAGATCGATTTCTCAGATGATATAACATTAAATAGTTTATTTATCACTTTAAAAAAATCACTTTCGAAGTAATCTCGAATAGATAGTTTTTTTTTTTTTTTTTTTAAACATCAAAATTAGAATTTTTTTCGAAGCTGATTCCATGGTGATCCTTGAAGACTTGAAACGAATTAAGTATGCAGAGATTTTGCGACCCTCGTTGAAATCGTTTATTTATAATATGTACAAAAAGAGTAATGCACTAAAGAATAACACATTTCAAGGAATAAACAAGATGTGTGATATAAAAGAAATGTACGGATTGATCTGATAAGACTGTCATATCGTTGTATGAATCAGATATGAATGAACGAAAACATTCATAAAGTATGCTTTATATTTATTCAAGTGCTTCTGAGTAAATTAAATCGTCATAATTATACCGCATGTTTTTTAATGAAACCATTTCATAAATGCAACGATCAAATTTTAAATGGAAATATTCATATGATGAGTATGAAAGCGAATTTATTTTGAGTCAGTACATCGGCTAAATTTGTTGTGATTTTGAGGGATAATACTAACGAGATGTTCAACTCTTGATACTGGTTAATTTGTTTTCAATATTGTTTTTCATCCACTTGTATGAACTTGTTCAAATTTTATCGTTTTTTTTTTGTTTTTTTTTGTTTTTTTTTATTATTATTATTATTATTATTTTCATTTTTTTTCCTCATTTCATATAGTTAAAACTATTTTAATTGTTTTTTAAACAAATTTTCATACTTAAAATTTTTTTCCAATAAAATTATGTACATAGGGTAGTTATAGTAACTGGTCTGTTTGCTGATTCGTCCTACGTCACGGGTGTAACAACCAATCAGCAAATCGGAAAGTGGTGAATTACCTCGAACTACAACATGATTCAGCTCATGATTCAAATCACAAACGAATTTCAGTCGTTCACTGAAAACTGAACGATTGGGACCCGAACGCAAAGTGGCTGACATCTAATGGCGAAAAGAGTAAATGCTCTAGTGAGGCTGTATGGGGCATGTATAATGTAAACAATGAGAATTTTCATCATAACTTGGAACCCGAACGCAAAGTGGCTGACATCTAGTGGCGAAAAGTGTAAATGCTCAAGTGAGGCTGAATGGAGCATATATAATGCAACAAAGCGTTCATTTTCTTTGTGTATTTAGAAAAATTTGCTGGCTACGTGTTTAAAGTGATTTATAAACCTTGTTCTGATTGGTGGAAACTACTGATAAAATTATACATTCCCCATAGAGACTCACTAGAACACTAGCGCTCAAGCGGTTGTTCGAGTCCCAATATAATTTAGGAAGGTAAAAATGAAATTACCTAGATTTCATTACATTCTAACCTTATAATTGGCCGTTACGCGCGTGACGTATGACCAATCAGAAAACGCACTTGTAACTATATTTACTACATTTATTTTTTTTCCCTTTTGAATTGTTTTCTTAATTCTTTTTTTCACATGCTTAATCAATTTACGTTTTATGAGATTTCCTTTATTATTATTGTTTCATTAATTTTCCATTATTTTCATATTTTGATATTCTTCTTCAAATCATGTTTTCAAAGTTATTTGCGCTTTTTCGCATTCATTCTCTTTTGGAATAATTCAAATTTTTTTCCTCCATTCACATTGTTTTTTTCTTGTTTTTTTTTCTATTAAATTTTTTCATGCATTTTTTGAATATATTGTTTGAATTTACTGTACGAAAAAAAAATGCACACTTTTCAACTATTTTCTTCGTGTTTATTTTTATTACTCATTAATTTGCACTTCTTTCATTTTTTTTCATGAATTTCTTAATTTTTTCGCGTTTGATTTTCTTTTTTTTTTACGGAGATTTCTCTTCCTTGGAATTGTTTTATTCATTTTTCTCTTTTCTTTTTTGAATTTTCCTCAAATCACACTTTTTTATTACTTTTTCTTCTCTAAAAATTATTTTATGACTTTTTTGCATTTTTCCATACTTAAACAAAAACCATATACATTTTTAACTCACTTACATTTGTTTGCAATTTTCCTCATTTTATAAATTTATTTTAAACATAATATAAACATCATTTTTATCAGAAAGTGAGAAAAATAAAAATAGAGAGCAAAAAATTAATAAATTAAAATTCTAAAAATGATAAAAAAAAACTTTCATAAAGTAGAATATAATACGAAGAAATGAAGAATATTATAATAATGATAAAAACAAATAATGAAATTCGAAAAAAAAAAAAATAAATAAAAAAGATTTATGTAAAGATATAAAAAAAAATACTATGAAAAATCCAAGTTGTATTCAATCTATTCAGCGTAAATGCAAACTTCACTAAAATTAAAAATTAAAATTTTAAAAGAAACAAAGTACGAGTGAATGAAAAAAATTAAAGGATAAAACAAGGACCAAAATTCAAAGAAAACCTTGGTAGATAAAGGAGGTATGAAGATTTTTATAGTAAGGAAATGTGCAAAAAAATATGCAAAAACATTCTAAGGAAAAATAATTTTAAAATGTATAATATCAATTATATACATACATATACGCATGAGTACGAATAAATAATGAGAAAATTGAAAAAAAAAAAAATAATAAAAAGCGTAAGTCCAAAAAAATTTGAACGTACATGAGAAAAGAATCACAGAATGAAGAATGCAAAAGTTGAAAAAAATAACATAATAAAAAATTTGATAAAAAAATTTAAAAGAAGAAAAAATAAACAAAGAATCAAGTAGTTGAAAAGAATTAAAATTTATTTATCATTTTTTTTTTCAACTTTGTATTTCTAATTGCGAATCGTTAATAATAAAATTACTCAAGTAAAAAAAAAAAGAAGGAAGATAAAAAGACAAAAATTAAATTCAAGTGAGCAAAATGCAAAAAAACTAGAAAAAAGTATATACGCTTTCTGTAATTTGAAGATCAGTAACAGAATCATTTAAAAAAATGAAAAAATGTAAATAAATGCAAAAAAATTGAAGGAAGAAAAAATGAAAAATGAAATAAGTAACTTCAAATTATGAATATTTATTGAAATTGTGATAAAGTATGAAAATTCTGTGAATGTATAAAATAATAAAACTTCTAAAGAAGCGAAACTACAAAAAAAAAAAATATGATATGAAAAATAATTAAAAAATTTGAAAAAAGAAAGAATATAAAAAATTCATATTGTTGAAATGTTAGGTATGAAAATTCATTGAAATGTTAGAAAAAGTGAATAAATAAAATAAATAAATAATAATTAAATAAATTAATAAATTAAAAAAATAGAAAAAAAATGAAAAAAATTAATTTGTAAAAATCAATATATGAAAAAAATGTAAGGTAAAAGGTTGAAAAATAAAAATTAAAATGACAAAAAAATGAATAAAAAATTTTAATAGAGATAAAGCTGCAAAAAAATCTACTTCACATCAGTTTTGGGTTCATAATTATGAATTTTTTGAAATTTTTTATACTTCTTTAGAACTCTAGATGAATTTCAATTTTCCACTAAAGATATTTTTTTTAATTGCTTAAAAAATTGAAAGAAGATGAGCCATAAAAAATTTGATCCATTATTTATCAAGTCGTTGGTAAAAAACTTTCAAAGTTTCTTTCGTTTCATTACGATAATTCAGCATCTCTCAAACCGATGATACAGTCAACTTAACAATTTTAATTTCAATACGGTGTATAAGAAAAGCCAAATTAAAAAGAGAAAAAAATCCCATAAAATATTTTCCTCGCACAAAGCAAGACAGCACTTCTTCATTATTCACAGACCGGTCGATGCTACTTAAAAACTTCGAAACTTTCTACCCTCCAGAGTTATTATAGTTGTTTGTCTTCTCAAAATAATCGTGCGCATAAAAATTACTTCATCGAGTTCGATGACTAATCCATCTGACCGAAGAAGTCTGGCCAAAGTGCTAATTTTAGCATAACTACTAAGCTTGTTAGAACTCCAGCGGAATTCACATCGACCCCGGACCGGTCTGTCGATGTAAATCGGTGTTAAACCGGTATCCGGGCTGCTGGGTTGATAAACAAAACGACCAGCTACCCTTAAAAAGGACGCCATGAACACGTATAAATGAAAATATCGAGGGCACCGATCACTCGACTTACTCCTGGCAAGGCGAAAGGGGCACGACACGGTGGTTACGACTGCGACGAACAACGACCGTGATAAAAGAGAGAAGATTGACTAACAACGACCAATTGGTTACAGACACGTGGAATCGAGGTTACGCGGCATAAACGCGGGCGCGAGAGAAAGGATGGTCTGGTCGCGTAATTTCCATTTTGTTATTTTTATTCGCCATCGCGGTTTTTCGTCTGCTATTTTTCGTCTCTCGACTTCGGCGTTATTCGAATTGGAAATCAATCGCCTCGAGTTTTATTTTTAATTACGAACCGTATCCTAAACGAAGCCGGGATCGTCGAATTTCTGGTCACGTTTCCACAACGAGGGTTTTTCAAGGCCGAAAGCGCTTTACCGAAAAAAGGGTTACGTGTTTTGGCCTCGCCATCGTAGGCACGTGTTCCGCAGAACTGGTTCGCCGAATGATTTTCTGTGGTCGCCCGCGCATTCGCGTACTTTATGCGAACGATTGTACGATTGCGAGAATCAGATAAATGGTCGCAATTACCGGATGACGTCAACTTCACCGCATCCACGAAATGTTTACCTTATCTACGTAAATTACGCATCGTCCGCCACACCTTTTCACACAAAATGCCGCCGATGAAAGGAAACGTTTCTGATATACGCGGAATTACCGCACATATTCCGGTTACGTAATCACCAGCCTCCCCTCCAATGGCCGCTCGATTGCCAAGAAAGTTTTGTAACTTTCACATTATTTAGACGTCGCCGGGCGTCCTCTTACACGTGCAACCTCTTAATATCGCCTTCGTGCAGGTGAGCAGGGCGGTGCGGTAATACTATTAATTCTACACACCGCACAGGCCTTCTATTTCTCCGTTTCGTTGGATGGCGTCACCGAGAACCGAACACCGAAACCTTTTTCGTTTCGCCGCAGAGAATCAAACGCAGCTACGACTCGTTTCCATTTCACATTCGTCTCGCTGCCAGTACACTCGTACTCCTTTCTCTTCCTGGCCACTATTCGCGGCATTACCTGTAGCTTATCCGCATCCCAGTCGAGTGGTTAATGCGGTTCGCAATCTATGTAAAATTTGTCAACATTCGATGAAATATTCCGATAACGTTCGTTCCACGTTTATCAACACGAATACCCGTGCAATACAATCGCTTGGAAATTTTCGACGTCGTTCGTATTCGCTTGGGGAACAATGGAAATTTTAAATATTTATCCCAAGTTACGCCAACAAGTAGTGTATGAAAAAAAAATTTTCAAACATGACTGTACAGTATACACGAGAATGAAATACTCGATGAAAAACGAATTTTATGATTACGAACGAGAATCGGTACTTAACACTCATGGGAACGTACTCAGCCCCCTCTTTCCCATCGTAACAGATTTTATGGAATTCTGAAAAAGGCTAAGCAAACTCAACAAAAAAAATTAGATTAAAAAGTAAATTTTTCAATTTTTTTCCAACATTTATTCGACGAATATTGGGCATGAAATGGAACCTCTCTATGAACTGAATCGAAAATTCATCAAAGTATTATTGTTTGTTTTTTAGCTGAGTTCCAGACTGAAAACTATAGCTATTACAGTCCACTTGATTTATGAAGGAAATATCGAAAGAAAGTGAAGTCTTCAAAAATTTCAGTTTCAGATAATTAGCAATCAATTATCATAATAATGACAAATGTTCGACTTCTTTATGCATAAACATATATTATTATTATTCATTCATTTATTTATACATTTTCAAGATGAGATTCATTTGGCAAGTTGAGCTACATTTCGGTTAGGTTGATTTGATTTTAGACCTCACTTTTCCACGTGTATATCATTAGCTAACCAGAGGTATGATGTTATCAGTACGCATGGCCATGGCCAGGATTAGTAGCGTAAATACGAGGATTAGGGATCATTTTTTTTTTTTTTTTTTTTTTGTTTTGTATAATAAAGAGGTTAACATATACACTGGGAAACAATAATGGTGGAAAAAGTCATCCAATATACATGGCCCTAAGGCCAAGAAAACGTGATTTTGTACAATAGTTATTTTTTCAAATTTAAACTTGTAAGTTATAATTTAACACAAATAATTAAAAATGTAATTTTAAATACATTTATTGTGAAAATCAAGTCATCAAATGCAGAGTCATTTTTAGATGAGTTTCTAACTTAAAAACGATAGCTATTACAGCCTACCGGATTTGAGAAGGGATCGGAGGGTGAGGGGGTTCAAATCTTTGCTTATCAAACCATTTATAATCATATGACAAACAAGGGGTCCCCTAGCCGCTTCGCGGACCAACCTCCGCAACATTCCCTGCTTCGCTAAGATTGCCTCCTCCCCTCTTCTGGGCTCTCAATAAAAACTGAATACTGCACATTCTTATTGTTACCCTCACTAAGAGTTCTTTCTTCAGGATGGGCTCGCCCCTCTATACCTTTGTATACCTGCTATTCAAAACAATTTTACGACTTTACCCCAGCACATGTAAGGCTTTTATTAAAATTTATAACCTTCTTTCTCCTTTGTATCCTTTGTGTAGCTTTTATACCTGCTATTCAAAACAAGGATGCGCGCGCATCTCAAAACCGATTTCATTCTGATTCTAATACATAGAGAGATATCAACTTCTTGGGGGGGTTTTTTACACTCATACGTAGCGCCGGCGGGTATTCACAAAATCGTTCAAAATTCAGCGAGAGACTGCTTTCGAAAATTCGAAAAAGTACTCTCTTTGTTTTTTCGATAAAATTCAAAATGGCCGATAACTCAAATTTCGAGAGAGGCTAGAAAAGGGGTAAATAGCTCAAATTTTTCGTTTTTCATCCCACATGAAGAAGAAAGTCACCGACATAAACATATCCAAAGTTTCAGCTTCTTCAATGCATTTTGAGGGGAGCTGGAGCAAAAAACGCCTTTTTGAGGGAATTTCGTTGTTTGTCCGCCACGCGTAGCGCCGACAGGCATCTATTAAATTCGTTCAAAATTTGGTGAGAGATTCTTCTCAAAATTTTGAAAAGGCAATTTTTTTGAATTTTCGATAAAATTCAAAATGGCGGATTACTCAAATTTTGAGGAAGCATTGAGAAAAAGCAAACAGCTCAAATTTTTAGTGTTTGACGTCATATGCAAAAGGGAGTCAAGGACAGCAACATATTTTAATTTCAGCTTCTTAAATGCATTTCGAGGGGAGTTGAATCAAAAAACAGATTTTTGAGGAAGTTTTGAGTCATGAAATTTCTTGAATCTTCTGTATCTCCTCTCCAAATCAACGTAGAAAAGTCTAACTTCGGATGTGCGGTTAGATGGTAACCAGAATAAGATTTCTTGAATTTAGATTAAAATGGATCCAAAATGGCGGATTATTGAAATTTGAGTAGAGCTTGAGGATCCTCAAATTAGTAGAAATGTATTTAATTGAACTCATATGATTATTGGGCATGAGAAGTATACAATAGCTCTAATTCACCTCTATACATGTCGTTGGAGGGAGAAGGAGCAGTTATCAACCTGATCCCCTTTACAACGAAAACCTACTTACCCACCATCAAATCTAACACTCTGAAAGCCCTTACTCTTTATTATAATTGAAGAGTTTCTGCGCGTGGATTTATTTTTTATGCGTTATTTTTTGCCTCCCTTTGAACTGAAGAAGTCAACCACGGATATTCTCTATCTTTATCTTCGGTTTAATTCCCTACATAACAAAAACAAAGCAGATACCTATCTTCCATAAGAAACATTACTTTTCCCAAATTTACAAACAATCGCGTGCAGAGCTCTTGAAACCCACACTATTTCAAAATATGATTTATTAACCAACAATTTTACCCTCAACCAACTACATGCACACCCATTATTCAAAATATAACTGGGACTCTTGCCAAAAACGTTACTGGTATGCGCGCCATTGGCTTACACTATTCCTTCTTTAGCAATAAAGAAAAATAGCATTATTATCAATCAGTGATAACTAAGAGAAGTTATTGATTTATCTGGAAGTTCATCTAAATGATCGAACTGAAAAAGGATATTAATTTTTTTTTTCATGAAATCAGATTCCTTATCAATTCCCCTTCTACATACTTTACATTCGGTCTCGCTATATTAGAAGTTTGTTATATTGTATCAAGTATTCGTTGTGAAATGACGGTGTTTCGTGAACTTTAATGTGTTAATTTATTGTACTAGTGCAGAAATCAGTTTAAATATGGTAGTTCTTGAAAAATTACTTTTATTTTCAATTGTTCTAAATGAATTAGCTTTTACAACATTATCGCAGCCAAATCAGAAAAAGCTGCGGGAATTGCCAATAGATTGTAACAACTGGGAAACGATAAGACTGAACAATCTACATTATATAGATAAAACGCCCCATTTAAAAAAGTTAGTACAAAATTGTGATTTTAAATATGGTATATTAACAAGACCACCTGGTTTCGGTAAAACATTATTCCTTCAAATGATGAAAAGTTTTTTTGAAGGCAAAGAAGAATTATTTAAAGGCTTAAGTATCGAGCACGACGGAAATAATTTTTGTTTTTTCAATAAGCACAAGGTTACTTCCAACTCGAAGAAGTGGTTAAAATTCCCCGTAATTCTCGTCGATTTTGTTAATATTGGGAATTTTCAAACGTTCGAAGAATTTCTCCATAACTATAACACTTATATCTTAGTACCATATGCGAAGCAGTATAACATTACTTATGAATCAGAACAATATTTATCGGTATCTTATATTATTATAAGAATTCACCAGATAACAAAAATGAGGGTAGTAGTATTGGTGGACGAATACGACTCTCTTGTTTATAACAAAAACCATACATTGGCTAAGGATCTTCTGACGTTTACAGAACTATTCTTAGCACAACTTAAAAGTTGTGCTACTCTCATTGGAATGGTTTTGGTTACAGGAGTATCTAGACTGACATTGGAAACTTTAGAAAGTGGTGCAAATTTAGTACATCTAACCTATAAACCAGAATTGGCAACTGCATTTGGAATTACCTATAACGAATTAAAGAATGATATGCATCCCTACTTAAAGGAATTTGCCGAATCCACTGGTAAGACTATACTTGAAGCTGAGAAGGCTATCTTACATTGGTATAATGGATACAATTTTAATATAGAGCATCCCTCAAACGAATCTAAAGTATTAAATCCATTCTCCACGATAAAATGTCTGAGCAACAAGCGATTACAATCCTATTGGATGAAGAATAGCTCTATGAAGTTCGTTGCCGAAGAATTTTATGAAATGCACCCCTTACTTCGTAAAGAACAATTTATTAATCCTTCCTATATTAGTATGGATCAAGTTTTTCAAACATTAAATCCACTTAAAGGTATATATTTACCATGCTACATGTTATCTCATGGTTACTTGACCATAACTAATTATGATTACGAAAGGAGGACAATTATGCTGAAATATCCAAATAAAGAAACGGAAACTTTGATTACAGATCAAATAATCTCATATGTCCCATCGCGAAAATGTAATTTAGATGAATGCCATAAAGAAAATAAACAGCTTTTCGATGCCATGCAGCATGGAAATACAATGAAGACTATTCACATCCTCCGAGATTATGTTTTTCGTGATTTATTAGCTCCTTCTAATGGTAAAGCCGCACATAATGAAACAATTAGACGTTTTCATTTCACTTTTGCAGCTAGTGGAATTGAATATAAAGAAGGCATTACATTCCACAATGATTCTCAACCAAAACAAGATAAAGGAAATATCGACTTGTTAACTCTAAACCTTCCAATCAATTACGCCATTTCTGTTCAGTGTGGAACTGAGGGTACTGCATTAAATGCGATAATGCAGTTACTAAAATACATCCGTGAAAATCCTAAATCATTTAATAACGCATTGAAAGCTGAAAAAGTTAATATAACAAAAGTCTATTTCTTAAGCTTAAGCTTTGCTTATGAAAATGGAGGAGAGCTAAAGGATTGGATAGCAGTAAATTATAATGGTTTGAATTGTACCATTGACCTGAATACTGTAGAAGCAGATTCTGAAGATTTAAAAAAGAAATTCAAACTCAAGTATACTATACTGAGTCATATCCGACGAACATAGTGAAGAAATAGAGGCATCCCGTGCTTTTTTCATTTATTATTAAAATTTTTTAAATAAATTTTTTCATGTATTGATTTTTTTTCATTTTTAGCAATAATTGCCTCTTTTTCAAACTCCTCCACGCTAAAGTTAAGCAAAACATTGAGCTTATGAGGAGTACCTCCCGCACCGAATCACCAAAACCTTTTTTTTTTCTTCACCAAAAAATATAAATATGTAAATTTATTGAAAAAGTCTTTCTAATTCATTTTTTTTCACTGTTGATTTCATCCCTAATTTTGTGTACTCCTCAATTTCTCGTTGCCACGGAGAGGGACTAAAAGAAACCAATTTATTTATTTTTTTCAAGTGAAGGGAGCAAGGAAGCGACGATTGCTAAATGTTCATTGGCCACTCAAAAAAAGAAAATTATTTCATATATGATTCATGCTATAATTTCAAATGGAATTTTATCGAGTCCACCATATATTCAATATGGGAGCGCCAGCCAAAATGTAATTGAGATTTTTTTTTAATTTTTAACTTAAAAAAAAATTGGAATTTACAGCAATCAGTCAGTCAAGGTCGGAAAGAGGTAGATTTCCAACCCACTCTAGTCCAAACCAACTCGATGACTAGTTGAAATGTTTCAATATTTTCTAGATTATGTATTAAAACGATGACAAAACTCAAAACTTTATAAGAATTTGACAGAAATAATAAAAAATATTGCGTGAAGCTTATGTCCTACTATAAAGGGCTGTAGAAAGAAATAGATAATTAATCATCATCGCTTATACTTTTGTTAACTTCTTTTTCGCAAATGAAGGCTATTCTCATTCTTATAATGAAAAATATAAATGTTTCGAAAAGCAAATGTTATTTACAAATCTGAACAAGCCCTCAAAAATATCAAACATGATAAAATCAAAACGTGTCCCATTTTCTAAATATATTTTTACAAGTGAAGTTGATGGAAGGATGAGGGACCGTGCTCAAAAGGTAGGAGTGGGGTGAACGAAAAATGAAACATGTTCAATTATAGTTTCAAATGATAAAGTATTGATAAGTGACGAAAATATTCCATTTTCAGATTTCTAAGCGGAGTTGTAAAGGAGTTACGCAAGAAACACGCTTTTGGAGGGAAAATCATATTATTTTTATTAAGTGCACATGCAAAGCTAAAATTTGGTACTTGTGGTTAATTAGTGACCAGGATATATGATACCTTGAATTTGGATCATTTCTGATGCAAAATAGCTGATGATTAAAATTTGAGGAAGGCTCGAGGAAGCCTCAAATATGTCACATATGATAAATATACTCTCATACTATTATTGGAGATAAAGCGTGTACTATTTGTTTTTAGCTGAGTTTTCAACTTGAAAACGATATCTATTACAGCCTACCTGATTGAGGAAGAAGTGATGCTGGGAGTAGGGATCTTCCAATTATTGCGTTTCAGACCATATGTAATCATCTGGCAAATATCCAATTTTTATATACACTAGTACCTCCTCGCCCCTTCGGGGCTCGCAATAAAAATTAAATAAAGAAAAAAAAGTTATTTTATCAGACAAGTATTGCTACATTCATTTTAAATTTTATTACTGAAGAACAATAAACTAAATGCAGGTAGGCTTTCACCGCAAGGGTCCTAAAATTTTGCAACGGCAAGGGTCATTAAATTTTATTACCTCGGTCCTTTTCCCAGCCTATTCACACAGCAGGGGTCCTTTGTGTTGTGAAGGTACTATAGCCTGATCCAAGACCCTGGTAATAAACAGAGAAACAATAATTCTGGCATTTCACTTTTTTGGTAAAATTTCAATTTTAATATCACATGGAGTGACATAGAGTGATATATTCCCCTCCACCCCGCTCTATGTGTGTAACGTAGGCGAGTATGGATGAAAATCACTGAAAATTTAGTGAGAGATACTTCTCAGGAATGTGAAAAAGATACTTTTTTGTTTCTTCGATACATCTCAAAATAGCGAATCACTCAAATTTTAAGGAAGGTTGGGGAGGGGGAAAATTACCGAAAATTTTCGTTCATGATTTCATATGAAAGAGCGAGTCACGGAAACCAACATATCCAAATTCAACTTCCTAAGTACATTTGGAGTGGAGTTGGAGCAAAATTAGACTTTTTGAGGAAGTTTTGAGTACAGAAATTTCTTGAATTTTCTGTATCTCCTCTCCGAATCAATGTAGAAAAGTCAAACTTCGGGTGTGCGGTTAGATGATAACCAGAATAAGATTTCTTGAATTTAGATTAAAATGGATCCAAAATGGCGGATTATCAAAATTTGAGTAGTGCTTGAGGAACCTCACACTTCCATACATGATGTTGGAGGAGATAAGGAAGGGTTATTGACCTGAAAATGTGGTGGAGGGTACACGAAAAGTTGAAAATTATTTATTGCGATATCACATTATAAAATGAACCCAAGTAATCAATTTATTCCAATTTTAGCTTAACAAGTGCATTTGGAGCAAAAAAACGCTTCTGAAGGAGAAATTGCTGTAAGAAATCTCACAAATCTTCCATATCTCGTCAACAATTCAATGCAGAAACGTCAACCTTTGTACCTTTGTATGAAGGGTTACTTGGAGACCAATATGATCACTTGAATTTGGGTCAAAATGAACTAAAGTGATGAAATGTAAAAATTTGAAGATAATTTGAGGAGCCTCAAGAACTTTTACTTGGAAAAATTCGTTCATATCATTACCCATTGCATGGCATAGAAATAGTACAGTTGCTCAAAATTCAACTTCTTAAGTGCTAGTGGAAGGGGTAGGGTAGGGGATTTCAGATTTGGTATGTAGTGTGGCCTGTAAGAATGAATGGATTTGCAATTTTATTTAAGCTCCAATTAAAAACTCAGCTTCAGTAATACGTTATGACAACTTAGATTTTTTTGGCATTTTATAAACTGATGAATTATATATTAAATGTATTCCAAATTTGATTTTCTTTTTTATGGTGAATTGATTTTTCTATAACTAAGAGAGTTCTGAATTTTCATGATAATTTTTACATTAAATTAAGTATTCATTTCTTGTTTCTTTTCTTTTTTTCATTTATTTGTTTAATTTTTGAGATATAATTTTTATTAATGAAAATGAACAATATTAAGGAACATGAATTTGAAATATATAAATATTAAAGTTCAATCACCTAATATAATTTTAATAATCTAAATAAAAATGAAATAAAGAACATCATTTTTATTTTTTTTAATGGAATTTCTTAAAACTAAAGTTGAACATTTTCAATTTCTTTTCTTACGCAAAATACCGTTACAACGTATAAAAAAACTTAAAAGTTGAAATGCTCGAAATTCTTCATTTATAAAAATAAAAATAAAAAATAAAAATTTCTTTTATTGTTCACACGCGAAGCGTACGAAATTGACAAAGCGAGGCAAAAAACTCTTTGATTATCGCTTTACATTACACGTCCTTCGGTGGGTATAAAGTTCTCTGAGTAATCTTATTAAAAATGATCGCTTCGAAGAATATTAAAAAAATAATAAAATGCTTATAAGCTTTATTTATAATTTTTCTTCTTCATTGTACCATCGTCGCAAAAAAAGGAGAAAAAAAATACCTCGAGAATTTCAATGCGACGAAAAAAATACGCAGTTTTACAAAATTTTCAAGTGTTCAGTACGACAACGACGAGTAAAAATGTAGGACGGCGAACGTGGCTGATTTATGCGCGCGAAAAGATCGCTGGTAACGCGTCCTCGTACAAAGAACTTAATTTCTACGTCTTAATAATTTTATATTTGAAACATTAGACTATCGCGAGTCCCAATCTAACGATACGAGTCAGCGACCTTAATACGTTTTCAGTCGTATTCAAAGCGAAAAATCATGATACGAAAATTACCAACGAACATTATCAACGTAAGATTAAGATTATAAATAAATCGATGATTGTAAAATATCCGAAGCGAAGGTACACGCGAATCGAATCAACCTTCTATTTTCAGAACCGAATGAATGAGAAAAATGTCGTTCTTTTTCGCTTTATTTATATTTTTCATTCGAGGTTATTTACGTACGATGTAAATGATACGGAAATGTAGTTACTTGGAAATGAAACTCGTTCTCGAATGATTCTAGAAATAGAAAATATTCACCTGTTGGCGACGAAAAAAAAAATAAAAATAACAAATATTTAAACGAGCTCGCAAAAAGCTCGTTGACGCGATAAATCACTCTAAATGGAAATAATCGGTGGACGCGCGTGGAACAATAGTCGGGAAGTGTAGAAGCGGCGAAGACCGTTAAGCGTGAATTCGCTTTTCGTAATTTTTTTTCACGAGTTACTCTCTCTTTCGACTTTCAACGTTTACTGTTCCCTTTATCGAGGATACACGTGGCTACACGTGTAGCAGTATAGGTGTCCGTGCGGCGGCGTTACGAAAAAGCGGGACAGCTACGCCGGTATGGGTTACGTACACCGGCGTAAGAGATCGTTTACACGGATGCAGCCGAATGGGGTTGGTGGAATGTAGTCGATGTCGCAGCTGGATCGAAGTAGGCTATGGGTCTCGTAATGGTTGAATTATTCATCGGTAAAAAAATACGAATAGGGTTTCGTTCGAGTACTCGTATCGATTGAGGGAGTATAATTAAGACAGAGCTTTTTCGAAGCAAATGAAAAGTTTCACGCTTCTGAGGGGTGCTGGGTGCAATCAGGAGATCGGAATGTGATCGTATATTCAGTATGTAAGGTGATTCCATGTTTTCTGTTTTAGAATGCGAGTCGTTCCGGAAATTATTTTTGATAAAATTACCAATTTTCGAATAGATGCTTCAATGAATGGGATGAAAAAAGAATTGCGGATAAAGGAAAGAAAATCACATATCTAGAGGTATCAGGTATTCGTTTGGGTAGGCCTATTTGTGTTTTTTTAGCTGAGTTTTTAATGTAAGAACGATACCATCATCTATCAAGTACGCGTCCAACTTTTTGATATACATACCTCGGGCCCCACCCCACACACACTCTATGCATAGGCGGGTATGAATGGTCATACATCGTTGGGAAATTCGAATCACTTTTTTTTTCTTTTAAGATTCCAGGGAACCAATCCTCAATAAATTCGAATCTCGTTTCGCTGAAAATAAATTTTGAAAAATTAAAATAAATTTTATGTTCCCTAATTCTAGGTTTTCTGAATGAGCCGTACCGAACTTGAAAGATTTCATTAAATTCCAAGCGAATCGATGTGAACTTTATAATCCAAAAATTAGATAATTTTACTCTCTTTGAAGAGATGTTTTTTTTTTTTTTTTTTTTTTGCAGAAGCAGTTATGAAAATGACTGGATTTTTTTTCGAAACATCAATCACTTCTTCAATACGAACGACTTAATGAATGAAAAATCCCCATCAATGGAATGAATGAAATTCATTTTTAGCCAAGTTTTGCACTACCTGATGATTAAGGAAGGAGGGGTCAGGGAGGGTGAAGTCTTCAAATTATTGCATTTCAGACCATCTGTGATCACCTGACAAAAGTACAATTTTTTGATACACATACCTCCCCCCAACGCGCGTAGTGTAGGCGAGTATGATAAAAATCGCTGAAAAGGGCATAGGATGATAAGAATGGCCAATCTGGCTCGAAGCCCAATTTTGATGAAATTTATTTGGTAAATAGGTACTCTTTAGAAACTTCCATAGCCAAAATTACAGATCCCTGCTCCCCTCGTTTTTAAGAAATTAATTTTCAATTCAAAAAGTAATATAGTTGACTGATTTGATTGAAAATTCAGTATGTTGTGCTGTTCCACAGGAAGCTCCTTGAAAAAATCAGCAACTTCCCAAATTCATTTAACCCCACCAAAGACCATTTTTCAACTTAATTTAATTTTTTTAACCATGATAACGCTTTGGCACAATTATGAAATCGATATTTTTAAATGTCCCTTGACCCCCGAACCAGATGGAATTTTTTCAGATTTTTCACTCGGGTACGCCATGTTGGAAAATGTGATGCAAACAAATTAGTAGGTCTATAATACTGATTTTCTCACATTTAGTCATATTTTTTTGGAGCCATTATCAGTTTTAGCCATTGTATGAAAGTGCTTCAAAAGTTATTAGATCGGAAATTTGACGTAGATTATTTTCGAATGAACCTATTTTCGTCCTAGGAACAATATTTAGCGAGATATGGGACAAAAACCAGTTTTAAGGGCGTAGATGAACACTGGCGGAGAATCCAAGCGCGGTCGGATGGGGAAGTTGTGTAAATTTACTCACTGAACCCTACTCCTCTTCTAACATCATGTATGGAAGTGAATTGGGGATAAAGTATATATCTTATCCCAAATGATCAAATGAGTTCGTATTAATTACATTTCTACTAACTTAAGGCTCCTCAAGCTTTACTCAAATTTTGATAATCCGCCATTTTAGATTCATTTTGAGTCAAAGTGAAGTGGTCATATTCCCATCACCAACCAAGCCCACACACAAAATTTGACCTTTCTAAGTTGATTTGGTGTGGAGATATGGAAGATTCAAGAAATTTTGTAACTCAAAACTTCCTCAAAAAGCCACTTTTGCTCCAATTCCCCTTAAAATACACTTAGGAAGCTGAAATTTGGATATGTTGGTGTCTGTGACTCACTCTTTCACAAGAGATCAAAACCAAAAATTTTGAGCAATTTACCCCTTCTCCAGCCTCCCTTAAAATTTGAATGATCCGCCATTTTGAATTTTTTCGAAAAAAAAGGCGTTTGGTTAGATTTTTAAGAAGAGTCTCTCGCCAAGTTTTGAGCAAATTTCATGAATACCCTCCGGCGCTACGCGGGGGGAGGATATAAGATTTGAAAACCCCACCCTCCCCCGACCTTCCCTTCCCAAATCAGGTAGGCTGTAATAGCTGTCGTTTGTTAGTTAAAAACTCAGCTAAAAATATAAATTTATTAATAATTTTGAAACATGATTTATAGCAGAGAATGCCATAATTTTTTTAAAATCAATTCCAAAAATTAATCTAAAAGCAAAAAATAATTGGGTCAATTTTGAACTAAATTGAAGAGGTCATATTGTGGTCCTCCAACTAAGCCTATACACTGTTTGAACTTTCTAGGTAGATTTGGCGAAAAGATACGGAAGATTCAAGAAATATCATAACATAAAACTTCCCCCAAAAAATCCATTTTACACACAAGACACTTCTTAATGTTGACTCGAAAACTGAAATTTAGATATTTTGATATGCGCTTCGTATTCTACTACAGGGCACCATGATTAATAACTTTGAAGCTTCCGACTTGGCTACAAGGGTTCTCTATTTAAATGAACTATGTACCATTTTGAGTGGAATTAAAATACTGACAATTTTGGTGATTTCAAAGAACACCCTTTCCCAACATTTTGAGCTTTTCTTTCGTTCATCTAACACGTTTCCTGAGATGATTAGAAAAATATTCACGCATATACTCGATTCAGTTAGAAGTGGGTTTTGGCTGTGAACGATACGCAGATATAAAATTTTTATTCGAGTTCATTTCTGCTTCCATTTTGATCATATGAGTTTTCATTTGCTCGTACGTTAATGATTTACCTGTACTTTCTTCTGTTAATGAATTTAGCGTTATTATCTCACTGCCTAGTGCGGACATTATAGCTTGATAAAATGCTTCTTTCTTGTCATGTTCAGTAAGTTCCGGGATGTTTGTTAATTCGTTATATTTTCCGATTATATCTTCAAATTTATCCCAGAATTGATAGACAGATTCTCGTTTCGCATTGTACCGAATATTGAGCAATTTCTGTTTGAGACTCGCCAAGGTATAATTTGATTCAGTTGATTCAAAAAGTTTCCAACTCCTTGGCAAATTAGGTAAGCTGTAATAGCTTTGTTTTCCATCAAAACTCGGCTAAAAAATAATAAAAAAATTTCAACCCGAAAAAACTGATCCCAATAGGTCATACACCTGTACAAAAATTTCGTTATCGCATCGCAACGAAGGGAACACGCCATAATCGCCTTTGAACAATCAACGCGATTATAATTCCACGTTCGCAACGTACAATAACCGATACACAACCTCTACCATTTTCATTTACCTCGGTTCGTAATAATTGACAAACAATTAACACGAAAATAAACCAATTTCACGCTCCGCCGAGAATCGAATATAACGCTACAAATTAATCGTCTCGTTAATAACCATCGCCCGATGGGACGAACGTGTTCGCGAGATAGCTGGGTCGACGGTGAGTAAAATTATGGAAAGCTTGACGAATGTACTTACCGTTAGGAAACGATTGGCAGTATGGTGTGGAAGACGAAGACTGCACCAGTAATTCAGATGGTATTCTATGTAATACTGACGCTTCGAAATACAATTCTTTTTGATCGTTACGTGAATCGTCGTCGTATACAACAGGCGCCATTATTCGATTAACCTGTAATATAGAAAGGTGGAAAATCAAATTATGATCGCTTATGAAAATAAGTTAGCAGCTATGCCTCTTTGAACAAGGCTGAGTTTTCAATTTGCGCAGGTTCGAAGTTGTAAATAATACTGAATTTTCTCCCCCCCCCCCTAGAAGAGATGTGGGGAGCTGAAACCAAAATATGGTGGATTTCTTGGTTTCAGTAATTATAAGAATCTATATTCATCAGATCTGAGTTCTTATGGAGATGCTTAAAATTTTCAGAAAGTTTAACACATCTTTCACTGTGGATACATTTTTACTCAAATTTGATTCACTATATTTTTATTCATTATTCATCTTGAATACTAAATTTAAGCGTTATAGTTGCATTTGGCGAGGAAATGCACATATAATAATATTATTAAAAAAAAAAAAAAAAAAAAAAAAACTGAAGAACCAAATTTTTTTGTTACTTTTTTCCATCTTCTCTTCAAATTCACCCATGAAACTGAAACTTGGATACATCGACGTCTTTATTTCACTTTACCATAAGATACCGTCATAAAAAATTTTAAGGCTTCTATGGATCCTTCAACCTAATTTGAACTTCGAGTGAACCGTCATTTCGAGTCACTAAAATGTGAGAGAAGCACTTCCAGATATTCACATAAATATTCTTCAACCAAATTTTGAGCTATTTTCATGCATGTTCAATATATACTCGAAAAAGACTAGTGAATAACGCAAAATTTGAAGACCTATCTTTCTCAAATGTAGCAGGACGTAATAGCTATCGTTTTTACTGAAAACTCTACTAGCAAGGAAATGATTAAAAGGCGACATTCGCGATGAAAATCGAATTCTGCAGTTACAATGGCCGAAGCTGTAATAATTCGCTTCAACTGCGTACCCGTTTGGTGTCTAGTCGATTGTAATATATGCCGGGTAATCGATCGCGTGCTGACTAAATTCGCTGAATTGAAAATACGATGAAAACAATAGCAATACCGGAATTTCTTCCGCTATGTGCAGATCTGGATTGCGTATTGTAAACGTTTGCGAGTTTAAATTTTCCTATGACCAATTAGATCATATTATTAACAATGTGGAACATCACGATTTGGATTTAATGTTTTTCATTAATTCTCGCTCGTCCCTTTTGTATGGATTAATCGAAGAAAGAATTTGAAGAAAATAATTTATTCGATGAAAATGGATTTTCTGAGACTCAAAAAAATGAACATAATTACAACTCGTAGTTTGGAATAGATATGAAAATTTCGAAAAAATGAGCATTTAGAGCCTTACAATTTCCCACAACGGGTCATAACTAGGACAAGTTTTTCATTTTATGGCACTACTAATTAAAATTCCATCTACCAGTGGAGTTGTTGATTTGTTTTTCAAAAAATTGAGAATATATATTAATCTCTCAATTTCCTGTCTTATTCGATAATAATTGGTAGCTTTAAGTAAATCAGCTCAGATACTCGGCATTTTGATACCCATATCCAAAGCTTTATGAGTGACATATTTCGACATGTTCGAAATGTCAAGACATATATTGACACATTTTAGCCCTTTCAATGACACATTTAAATCACGTATTTCTTTGTTTTGAGGACATGAGATAACTCGTTCTAATCATAATGAACCAGAGTATGCAGATTTGTTCGAATATTTCATTTCTTTTTTGTTACAAAATTCTGGCAATTTATTCGAAAATATTTAACGTTGGAAAATATTACGTCAATGAAAATTTTTGTGAGAAAAATTTTCTTATAGAAAATTTCAATGACTGAACCTTATTACAAGTAAAATTTGCAATAAAAAAGTCCTATGATATTTTTGCCTATCCAAAAAATTGAAGGAGCTACGATGCTAACTACGTCAATTTTATAAATAGGCAAAAATTTTAAATAATTTTTTTATCGTAAAATTTCGCCGTAATATAACTTTGCTACATAATTTTCAAAAAACTATAATATTTTCACAAAAAATTGCATTAACTATGAAAAAAAAAAAAAAATTTTATATGGAATAACTTGAATTTAAAAATGTAACAAAAATGGTCAAATGAAGCGAACATATTCCAGTAGTAAAATTTAAAGATGGACAAATTTTTGCAAATCTTCCTTTTCCCTTCTCCTGCATCCATGTATGAATAAGAATGCTTCGCAAAGAGTATCTCATTCAAACTTAATTTACTCGATTTTCTCACAAATTTTATTTCAACCAATTTCAAATAAAATGTGACGCGATTTCAATGGTATACGTGGAATGAAACTATCTCAAAAATTTTCCTTTTTACGTGCTATGAGAACTTCAGTGAAAAGTTATCATTTGATGGCCCAAAAAAATAGGCAAATTCTAAGGAGAAAAGTAGCTGTACATGGCGTGTAAATATATTAAAAAAATGTAAATTTTAATTACCTATCAAGTTTGCATACGTATTCTTGAAAGAAAAAAATTAATTTCCAAATATTAGTCTTTATACGTACAAAACTTGAATTTTTGATTTTTTGGGCTGTGAATGCTCCAGAAATTTCAACATATTTTTTTATAAAAATACGTTTTTAGGCTCACTAGGTGCCACTACGAACTATTATTACTCTTGAAAGTTAAAATTAAACAAAAAAAATATAGGAGATACATGGAGATTGATATTTCGATACATCGTAGCCCCTTCGATTTTTGAAATAGGCCAAAAAAGTACATAACTCTTTTCATCGTTATAATCTATTGTAATAAAATTATTTGAAAAAAATCACGAAAAAACGAGAATTTTCATCATAAAAAATGCAATGACGTCATATTTTTTGAAGAGAAAAATTTTTAAGCAAATTTCAAAAATTTTACACAAAGTGAGTAATGCTTTAAAAATGCGACAAAAAAAGTGATACAAAAAAATGCTCCATTTGTGGAATTTGAAAATGTCCAAATTTTTGAAACCACTCAGCTCCCTTTTATCAAAAAATACGTAACTCATCGACATAACATTTTTTGTTGTCCGTAAAGAATACTATAAGTTTCCCGAATTCGATGAAAAATTTAATTTCCACAATCCTATGACGTCATCATTTATACATCAATGAGAAAAAAATAGCAGGTCTTCAAGTTGGCTCGTTCATTTTACTTCTATATTTACTACAACTCTATGAAGCAACCGAACAATTGCTCAACAACTACATCAGCATAAGCAGCCATGTCGCATCACTAGAGGATAGTTTTTAATTGGGGCTTGTTTATTTGGGCTTACTACATCGTAATATGAAACCATAATCAAAAATTTTCGAATAATAACTCCTCCTCTTCCCCTCGAAAATCACGTATAAAAGTGAATTCCGCATACAGGCATAGTTTTCATCACTAGTAATCATAAGAGTCTACCTATACCTAATCTGAGCCATTTGAGCTTCCTCAAGCCTTCTCAAATTTTGCCTATACGCCATTTTGGATCATTTTGATTAAATTCAAACGTTCATATTCTAGTCCCCAACTAACTCCACATACCAAGTTTGACTCTTCAAGTACATTTGGTGAGGAAATATGGGAGATTCGAAGAATTTCATGACCTTAGAACTTCCTCAAAAAGCTTTTTTTTGCTCCAACTCCTCTCCAAATGCACTTAGGAGACTGAAATTAGGATATGTTGGTGTCTTGCTCACTCTTTTGTATGAGACCGAAAACCAAAATTTTGAGAAATTTACCCCCTCCCCGCTTCTTCTCGAAGTTTGAGTGCAAAGCCATTTTGAGGAGAATCGAAAAAACAAAAAAATTAGTTTTACAAATTCCACGGAGTCTTCCATCAAATTTTCGCCAATTTTCATTCATGTAGCGCGATAATATATTCATACGAAAAGTCGGATACTTGCCATATGATTACAAGCGGCCAAAACGCAAAGATACGAACTCCTCACTCCCCAACCTTTCATTCCTTAATTGAGTAGATCGTAATAGCTATCATTTCAAAGAATAACTCAGCTCAACAAAATACCTGAATGAGACTGAATTTTCACTACTTAAAATGCTCGTCGTAATCACCCTCAGAAAAGGAAAAGTATGAAAAGGCCAAAAAACCAAAATAATTGGCTAAATTCTCCGCCATCTTAATCCTCATCGAAGCTTCACCGAATGAGAATTAAAATTACACGATGAAACAAACGACAGTGTAAACTTCTTTACGTCAGAAGTCTGGAAACTTGAAAAGATCATTTCATTTGTTATACGTTCACACCGCTTACGAGCCAATTAACTGTTAATTCATCCGAATACTCTTCCACGAAGTCCTAATTGGCATACACGCGTCGTGGTATCGCTGTACAGAACTTCGATGCAAAAAATCGCGTCTGAGACTAAAAAAAACCTATATCAAGGCGAAAGGAAGAACCGAACGAGTGTTTTTCGTAAATAATTAGCAACTCTAATGGTAGGAAAAATCACGTGGTACATCAACGTAGGAGGCAAATGAAGAATTCACGAATGCGGCCATGTTAAAAACCACCATCCACCATGATGGAAAATTTATCGACAGAAAGGGCGAAAATCTATAATTAAACATAGACACAATGTGTCAGAAAGCCTCGAAAATACGTCGAAAAAATAAACCGCAGATAAATAAAAATTATTACTCGAACAGCGCGGCGGACGCGAGCACGTAATTACCGGCGCGCATACGATTGCGGATAGCTAGTTTTTTTCGGCGCAGACAATTTCTCCCCTTTTAACCTTCTCCCTTTCGCTACGTGAATAACTGGCGGCCGTATCGACACGTGTATAGCCTTTATGACCCGCAAAAATACCTCTCTGTGAAGTCGTAAATATAAACACGCACATAACCGTTTTGACAAGGCTTAATGACACACATAGCTCGAGTAATTTCACTCCTTAGCGTACACGTATTCGCATCCTCAACTCATACGCCAAATCAATGGCTCAGGTAAATCGAACACCTACCTTGGAGTATATTGAACCCGAATTTCGATAGATTTCGACATTTTATGACCTTTAACCGGGCCCAAACGACCGTGTCTTTATGAATTATGCGATCGCTTATGAAAAGAAATTATTCCCGAAATCTCATTGTAACCGTGTAGAATTTATTATTGATGCTAGACGTCGTCTTGTTTGCGTACTATGTTTATTATTTTTCGCCTCTCTGAATAGAAATCCATTTCCGTTCGCTCGAACCGGTTTTACAGCCGGTGGCGCGGCGAGGTAGTCTCAACTAAGGCGAAATTTCGCCAACGAAAAGTTCACTCGGGCGTACACGCAACCCCTTCGTTGCTGCGAGGTCGTGAATTTTACCATTCGCATGACCGCTTGTCTGATCCGGTTTTCCCCCCACAACGTTCGGAGCAGTTGCAAGTTTCGGGTAATTTGGCCACTTTTACTGGTGAACCGAAAGGCAGCGACACTTGAGGAATAAGTATTGAAATGTATTCGTTGGTGATGATTTTAAATAAACGTGAAAAAACCCAAAGAACAGATTTGAATTGTAAATCAATATTTAGGTCGATGTCCGTATTTTACACCTACGTACAAGTAAAGAATGGAAAACGAAAATTTACGCATTTCAATAGCGCACTCATTTATCTATTTGTTTTCTCGAACTAGATAAAAAAGGTGTCTTGAATTATTCCAAGAAACCAAGATACCTATCGTGGTGATTTATTTAAAACATAAAACAAATGATCAAACAGCTGAAGAAAATTTACAATCGCCTATCTGAACTAATATCAACTTATCTTCGTAATCTCTTGAAATTTCATCTAACGTGGTATATTTTGAGAACCATTAAATTCACTTATTTTCCCAATCACAAACTATTCGAAAGTTTTGTTAAGTTTAAAATCGATAGAATAGCAAATTCGAATACTGAACTAACAGCACTTCATGTCCTTCTAGAATGCCCACATTATAACCACCACAAAGAACAGCTCGGCTTGCGAAAGTTCTTCACGATCTACTAAGAGATACAGTCTCTTTTCTCCTACCTCAGGTCCTCAGGCTTCCTTATGCAATTATAACTCACCTTAATGAGTATCTTTAGCCTCTGTAGCTGTAGAAAACAGGAAATTTGAGGAAAAAAAAAATTTAAATCCTTCATCATGGACGATAATAAGATGAAGCATGCAGATAACTGAGCCCGTCGAATGTTAAATTAACTCTCTTAAAATTATTCTTGTTCATGAATAGTTGAAAAATTTTTCAAGCTGTTTCTTGATCTATACTACGTTTGAAAATTTTCAATTTCGAATACTGACAAATTTCAGATACATGAAAACAATAAATCTGCAGATATTAGAATTGTAAATACAATTTGTTTTAATGATTGCGTCAGGACCCTCGAAATCTGCTCATGTCTTAGATCGTTATATCCTTCAATAAATGTGTGTTAAAATTATGAAAAAACATAATTCATCAAAAATCAAGAGTTTCTGAATTGATAATGGTTTTTAAATTTAATAAAACTTCAGAGAATTTAAATAATTACTTTACATCAAAAAATTGAATTTCCAAAAAAAAAAATTAAAATTTTCATAAATGTAATTTTTACCAAAATTATGAAGAAATATAACTCTCTAAAAATCAGCGGCAGTCCACGGCACGTTAAACTAAATTTTAAAAAAAATGAACTTTTTTTGAAAATTTTTATTTCCGATGCAAGGTAATTATTATTTATTTATTTTTCGTTACAGTAGTGGGAATAGGGCTAAATTGTTGCTGAATTGAAAGAGTTGATTGATAATGGTTTCTGAATAGAATATAACTGCAAAGACTTCTAATATTTATGCTATTTTGAAAAATTAAAAAAAAGCAAATTTTTCGAAATTGCAATTTAGGGTAGAACTTATTTTTTGAAATGTTGAAAAATTATGATTACGCAGATATTTTGCATGCTGAAGTGAAAACCTTTAGCTACACTTCTGTACAAAAAGTAAAAGATGAACGTCTCTCTCGACGTAATTTATTAGTTTTTTTTTTTTTTTTTTTTTTTATTATTATTATTATTATTATTATTATTATTATAAATTACAGAAAAAAAATAATAATTAAAGATTTTTTATTCGTGTATTTTTTTACCATTAACAGAATACTTCAGATTATTTCTTGAAATTGAAAATATATTTTTACCAAAAAATATGATAAAAAATTTTAACCCGCTGAAATCAACATAAAGTAATTAATTTTTTTCTTAAACTGAAAGAAATTGGTAACGAATTTATTTTTATTTTTTTCTAACTAACGATACAGCAATATAATGATACGGGCTTTTTACCGTATAAAATTTTAGGTACGGTTATACCTTTGTCTAAATCTTTGACTATATACCCCTGGACCGCTTGAACTGTAAAGAAAAATTCGGTTGATATCAAGTGAACACTCTCAGACCAAAATGCGTCTGCGCATGCGCGAGTTAAAGATAACAACAGGAACAGCTGATACCAGTTAAACTAATAATCAATTCAAAATTTACTCAAAACTGTAAATAATTGATAACTTTGAACTCGCGCATGCGCATACGCATTTTGGTCTGAGAGCGTTCACTTGATATCGACAGAAATTGTGTTATTCTAAAAAATGAGTTCGAGCGGTCCAGGGGTATATAGTCAAAGGGCATAATAGATAAGCACGTCCGTGTAAACAAGTAGCCAAATAATTCTGATAACAAAACTTCGCGCATGCGCAGAACTGCACGTCGGAAAGTTACGTTCAACTGCGATGTTCCTACATGTAGTGCGGTCCATATAGCATATAGTCAAAAGGTTATACGTTAATATTGAGCTTTACGATAATGCTGAACAATAACTGATGCATATGTAGAGAAAGGATAACAAATGAATGAAAATAAAATTCAAAGTACTAAATCTCAACTTTTCATCATCTTTAATGGAAAATGTATAAGAATCTAAGTTGTAAAGAATAAAATTTCCTACAACTTTGTTTCCGTACATTTCTTCTTCACGACCCTTCATTTCCGAAATATTTGCAAAAAACTAAAAAAGCTTCGAAGTTCTAAAACTCAACTTTCAGCGAAGGGATTGACTTCAAAATAGGGCTATTACGTTTCATACTATTCATATCTCCAAAATTTGGAGTCAATGCATCACGTTTTACTCGAGTTATCATCGGAGAATGAAAACATCGAACTTTCAGAAAACAAAACGTACCAATTATTGGACTCTTTACTTTGAGTTCATTTTTCCGAAGAACTGTGAACTTTCGTGAAAATTGTATGAGAAACGAAATTGTAGAGATTGAAATTTTCAACCATCGAGTTGCTATTTATTTTTCTCTTCGACGCTTCGTTCTCGAGATATTGAAAAAAAAAGAAATAAAGAATGCTTTAATGTTCAAAAACTTAATTTTCGGCGAACTTACATGGAAAATGGATAAAACAAAAGTTGTAGAGAATGAAATTTCCAATAACTTTATACTATACATTTTTTTCTTTACGATACTTCATTCCAGAGATATTTGCAAAAAACTGAAAGGCTTTAAAATTCCAAAGATCAATTTTCGGCCAATTTTCATGAAAAATGGACAGAACAAAATTTCTAGAGAATTAAATTTCCTACAACTTTGTACCTATACATTTTTTTCTATATGACCCTTCATTCCCTAGATATTTGCAAAAAACTGAGAAAGCTTCAAAATTTGGGAGCTCGACTTTCAGCGGACGAATCGACTTCAAAGAATAAGCCTTTTGAGCTCTACTTCTTCTACTTATCCTCCAAATTTATAATAAATCCGTCAATTTATACTCAAATTATCATTGAAATGAAAAAAAAAAAAAAAATTAGCCAAGAGTACAGTTCACTAAAAAGGACATAGTTATAACCAATGCATGAATGAAATAATCTTCCATGCTAAAATTAAATTCAATTGCACAAAAAATTAATAACATTTTCGTAATCACTGAAATAATGATTATAAAGATAATTTTTTACGTTATTCAAAAAAAAAAAAAAAAAAAAAAAAACGATTCCAATATTGATTTGAACCTTTCTCGATACGCCTCCAACTTTACTTACTATACTAGGACTTATTGAGAGAAAAAAAAAAAAAAAACAAAAAACAAACATAAATCAGCTATTGGGTAATTTCAACTCTAGAAAACTACACTAATTTGAGAATACTTGAATCAACATTGAAAAAAAATTAATATTATCCATTAACGTAGAAATTCTGAATAACTCTCAAGTTCATGACGTCACCCTCTTATACTTCGTGAGAACCACACGTGGAATGATAATAGCATGACCACGACCACTCGAAATTTCAAATAACCCAAATTTTCTGTTTATTTTCATCGTGAAATTTTTGCCATCTGTCAACACGAATTTTACATTTCTTTCGAATCTTTTTCTTCTAGCTAACAAATTGAAAGGAATTATGACGTCGATTCGATATAATAAAGTTCGGTAAAAATTACACTTAAAGTTTCGACCACGCTCGACCATTTATCTTCTTCGCTGACCCGAACACAATAATACCATAAATTCACCGGCTTTCTATTTCCATCGAAGTTGTCTTCATTAACGAGCAAACAACCGTTAACATGATTTAGCTATTACCGAGAATTATATTTTTTCCCCAACGTCGGTAAACGTGAAAAATCGGTAATTACCTGTAACAAGCGGCGATTTCCTGAAACACCGATCGAGTCACGTATTTATGGCATTACATAACCGAATAGTTAACGTATGATTGATTATTTCGCTAAAAGCGTCGTAACGTTTATAACCACCCGGTGTAATTATAAAAGCTAATTAAAAAAGCAAACCGTGATCAAAGGATCGAGCGTGCTTCGGCTAAAACGACGAAATTTCCATTTCGTCGCTAAATTCGTACGCTCGGGATGGATCGAAATGAGAAACTAATCTACCAATTCCTCGGGGAAATTCGTCCGGCGAATATGAAATTTTCTCATTCAATCGACAAATTCCGAGCACCCGGATCGCGACTTGGCTAATGGGAAAGCGCGAAAAATGCTCGTCTTCATTTATCACTTCAAGGCTAAGGCGAATTTCTTTTCGGGAAACTTCCACCTTATTTGACAAGCTTTAAAAAAATCCCGAACGTCGTTAATTCGTGACGATAAATTTTTCTACACGATCAATCAAACTGCCAAAACTTCGCCTCTTCGCGTCGCCCGCGGATTAATGTACTGCGAATGATTTTCATTACCGAGCGAACATCGTTTATATACAATGAATGCGGCCAATACCGAATAGACGTATTTTTTTTCGCTCTCCATGTACAATGTATCCTTGAAAGAATTCGAGAAACAATATTTCGCTTTAATAGGTTCTACGGTGAAGTCTGTTTTTCTCGGCCAATTCGTTTTACACGAGGTGTATCTTTGTTTTCGTGTACTCCAGTTGAAGGGTCGTTTAGAATGACCTTTAGGATAAGCTCGACTAGAACTCGATACATAGTCGAGAATTTCGCAACGAATATCCTTCGTGTGTAACCGTAGGTGAGATGAATACGAAGTTCAATAGGTAAAATAAACCTAGCTGGTGTAGTTCCAATTTCACCCTCGATATTTCCATTTATAGGTAAGTAAAACGTGGCTGTATCGTTTTTCCACCATTTGGCTAAAATTACAGTACTTCAACTTCCCTAATCCCACCTAAGCAGGGGCCTCTAGCCAAGTTAATGTATATGGGAAGTTAATTTAAGAAAAAAAGTGCCCATGAATATTTTGAGAATATTCGAATTCCTCAAAATCACCAACTCATCATTAAAAAAATTCATTTTGCGGTTCCTCAAATTTACCATGCAAAATAATACATTAAACTTCACCATTGATCATATTCAAGTAATGACCTCCCAAGAAAAACGAAATGCCTTCAAAAATGAATTTTTCACATAATTGATGTTTGTATACGTTACTTTTACAAATCGACATATTCGAGCACTAACGAGGAATTTGCTGTACGCAAAAACCAATACAAATTAGAGCTCCTGGGAACTCACCACAAGAATTCCAGATAAAGAAGTTGTTGATAGGAGGGGGAGTGTTATTTTGAAATAAGCTCCAATTATTATTAAAAAAGAAAAAAGAAAATTTAGTCGCACAACAATGTCCGTTCGAAGTCAAAATCTTACCCTCGAAAAGGCTTCGGAAGGTTTGAGTGAAATTTACTTTTTATTTCTACTCTTGAAAAATTCTCAATTTGAGTCAATATGAACTTAGGCCATTAAAAATCGCTAGAACTTCTAGTGTAATCCTTTTCACTACTTGACCTCTTTATTGCCAATTTTTAAAGCTATGGTTTATAGACGTATTTTTTATGATGGCGAAGGGAGGGGAGGGTGAGACATTTATCTGAAAAATACATATTTTAAACGAACATCAACTCAGCAGCTAAAATAAGTTCCAATATTCTTATAAGATTAGATTCATTTACAGCATTTTCAGCTTAATTCACGCGTCATACTGGGTATTTGTGTATAGAAGAACCCCAAAAAAATTACAAATTATTATTATATTAATTAAAATTAATTAAAATTATTTATATTTTTTTTATAATTAAAATAACAAAACTGTAAATTAAAATTTTTAATTATATAATTATGAAAATAAATTTAAGATACTTTCAAAAATACCCCCTTCCCCCCAAAAAAAAGATGCATCTGCCAAAAACAGGACTGATGAGTGAAAAAGGTTTAGAATTGAAGGTGTATTGACTTTTAGCTGACGCAGTTTATAATGACCGCATAATTCCATCCTTTACACACCTACCCCCCTCCCCCCGCTTTGATAAGAATGAAGGTACAGCCGTGAAAACGGAAATCAGCTGAAAACAGGCTAGATGAGTGAAAACGACTCAGAATTGAGGACGCAGTAATTTTTAGCTGTTGGATTCGATAGTGGCAAGAAATACCCCTCTCCTCTCCGCCTTCATCGTTGAGAAAAATGTAATGGAAGTGAATCGTAAAAATCCTCTGAAAATGAGCTAGTTTGGTGAAGTATTTTCAAAGCGAAGACTCAATTCATTTGTAGCTATTTAGACGTCGAATTCTTTTTACCCTCTCCCTCCCCCACCGATAACACGCGTATAAGATTGAATGTAGAAATCAGCGTAAAATAAATTATATAAATGGAAAATGCTTAGAATTAAGCATCTAGTGATATTCAGTTGTTGGAGTTGATGTTGACAAAACATACCCCCGGCCCCCCTCCCCCCGTCCTTCTACCATTATAAAATGTTGCGGGAGTAAATCGAGAAATCGGCTGAAAATGAGGTAGTTGGGTGAAGTATCATTGAAGCGAAGGCTCCATCGATTTCTAGCTGCTAAGACACGAAGTTTTTTTTAGCCCCCACCCCCTCCAACCGATTTCCATTTTCAGATCATTTGGAGGTGTCTTATAACTTAATGGATTTTTAATCAATGTTTTCAATACGACTTCAAGACATAAATTTTTTCAAAATTTGGTCACCACCCTCTCTTCTCCTCCAAAAAACTTGGTCAGCTGAAATTCTCGCAATGAGTTACCAAAGTCTACTATCAACTAGTTTTTGTCCCGTATTAACCAATGATTCGCTTATCACTTTAAAGAGTAAAAAATCGAAAATGATGAATACGAAATTGATCTATTATTGTCAACTATAAAAAAATCGAGAATTTTTTGCAATATGGATTGTTTTTGGCATTGGAGTACACTTTATTCGAAAAATTAATAGGACCTTTTTTGTAGAAAATTAAAAGATGATTAATTTCGTATATAACTATTTTCCTTATAAATGCTCTATTTACTGAGATAAACGCAGGAAACGTTGTTAATCACTTAATCGGTAATAACATGTCAACAACCACGTTGATATTATGAATTCGAAGGAGCAGGTACATTTTACAGCCCTCGAGTGAATCAAATATAAAAAATGGATTAGACCTTTTTTGTAGTACATAAATAGTCGAGCAATTTTGTATCCAACCATTCTTCACGTAAACATCACATTTATTGAGATAAACGCGAAAAACCTACAAGACACGAACATGTTACATAATATAATATAATTTTCTAAAATAAGTTGACGAAGGATTTTTTGGCCTTGAGGTCATTTTTTCGGAAAAATGTATAAAATCTTTTTTGTTTGGAATTGAAAATAGATGAATTTCGTTCATCATCATTTTTACTCCAAGTATGATATTTACCGAGATAAAAGCCAAAATCCCATTTTTACGAGCATTCTAGGTTCCTGAAAGGTCGTATTTGAATGCAACTGAGGAGAAATGTTGATATATCATTCAGAATAGTACACTGGATTGAAATACCGAGAATTGAATTTTTTGAGTTATTTTTTGATTCTAAGTGGAAATTTTGAAGGAAGTTGGCACCTAAATTTAAGAGCGAAATTTCAGATAATTTGGCTACTACAGAATTACTACGCTATCTCTTTGATGAAAACTCATTTCCTTACATTCACCTTGAAATACTTACAAACACATTGAAGCCTTCAACCACCCCCTACATGGATACTAGGGATGAAATTTTGAAGAATTTTGGCGATTCGAAATTAAATTTCATCGAGTTCATCACATACGAAACGCATAATTCACTGTTCAATTTCAAGGTGTGGTTTCTAAAGCTGTTTTTCGATTATAGAATCAAGATTACAAGGGATGGCTGAGCATGTAGCATCGGTTTAAATGAAATACCAAATTGGAAGATGAGATTAAGCTAGTGGCGGCGAATAGGCTTAAATTTAGACCATTCGTTTGCGTTATCGATCCCCGGAGGCAGGTGGCGAATACGCCGAGCCAAATCTCATTAATCTAGTGACACTATTCCAAGGTCGAAAAAGCGTCGATACGGCGTAAAAAATTTATCCGTCACGTTACCCAACCGAAGGCATTTTACGACGAAATTTCGTCAATTTTTCACGACCACGCAATAAAACCAGACGAGTGAAAATTTCGCACGAGAGCCCATTAGAGTGGTTCGCGAACTTCTTACATGGCGCTCTTTACCTAAATTTCGTTTATGGCGAAAGAAAAAAATCTCCCTTCGATGTAGGTGTAGCCGCCCACAACACGCGCTGTCCCCTTCCTCGTCTCTTTCGCCGATGAACCACGTAGCTCGGTCACGAATACGCGAAAATTTACGAAAAACGTCTCGCAAGCTCCACCTTTGGCGCTGCTCGACACCTCGACGAGAGTAAAAAACGCCATAATACCGCACCCGTTTTAATTTTCGTCTTAGCCAATTTAAAGCGATCACCGACTCGCCGTTTATCGGCGGGAGGCAACGCTGTCGGTATCCGAGAGCGGCGAAAAACGACGAACAAGTATGACATTGCCAAACCAACCACCGTCGTCGGTAACAATGCTTCGGTGCGCTTTCAATATCTTCTGCACGTGTTACACCCGAAACGGAATATACGCGACCTTGGAATACACACTAATCCCCCTTCGCCTCCATCTATCGCTCCGTTTCATCGACGCTCTTTCCTTTAATTTTACTCGTGTCGCGTACGCGGCCGTTTCACATTTGGCGTTTATCGCTTTCCCTCGTTCTCTAGTTCCCCAATTGCTGAGACCGAGCGTAATAAGCCTATTGCACGCTTTTCAACACTATCTAGAAGCCATCCCTCGCGTCGCTCAAAAACCAGAAAAGTAATTACCGCCGTGAGCTCCGTTAAGCCGCTAAATTAATGTACCGAAAAGATATACATATGGCGAAGGTTCGTCACCTTTACCATTTACCTTTTTCGAAGCGTTTAAATTTTCGACGAAAAATGAAAAGCTTTTCCTTTCATACCTACGCCAGATAAAATGTCATCCGGTGGCTGGAGCTCTTTATGTTTAATTCGCGCTTTCGTCGAGCTTTTTTTCGCTCGCTCTTATACTTCCAACACAAAACGACGCAGCCGAACTTTCTCGGTCGTTAAATTCGATTTCAAAATAAGACCGCGCCAAGTCGTTGAACTTCGCTAACCCGCCGGCGAAAATTTACCCACAAGCCACGCCCCGCTACGAACGCGTGTATTTTTCGAATTTTCACTCTTCGCTTAATGTACGTAAATTTTCGAGCATTATAAGTAACCATTCGGCATTACTGGAACTGACTGAGTCTTTAATGAGGACAGATGGGGTAGATTGCCCCCGGGCATGGATCTATTGGAGGACTCTGAAGGCTGAAATCCAAATTTTAAGTTACAAAACTTTAAATTTTTTTCATTAATTATTTTTTCAAATTTTCATTGAATTTTCAAGAAATTGGAATAGGCAAGTCACTTGGGCTCATTTCATCATATGACGTCACAATAAAAAATTTTTTGATAGCTCGTATATTCCCACCATAATATTCTGAAGTCGATATCCCCTCCTTCTCCTCTCCAACATCATGTATGAAGGTGAATTGGGAATATAGTATGCTTATTATCCCCAATAATCATATGAACTCATATTAATAATATTTTTACTAATTTGAAGTTCCTCAAACTCTACTCAAATTTTGATAATTCGCCATTTTGCATCAATTTTGAACCAAATTCAAAAGGTCATATTCTGGTCACCAACTAAGCTCACAGGCAAAGTTTGACTTTTCTAAGTTGATTTGGTGAGGAGATATGGAAGATTCGAGAAACTTCATCTGATTCAAAACTACCTCAAAAAGCCTTTTATTGCTCTAACTCCCCTCAAAATGTACTTAGCAACTTAAAATTTTGATATGTTGGTGTCCCTATCTCACTCTTTCAAATCAGTTCAAAAACGAAAAATTTGAGCTATTTGCCCCTCCTCCAGTCTCCCTCAAAATTTGAGTAATCCGCCATTTTGAATTTTATCGAAAAAACAAAAAAGTGGTTTAGTCACCTTTCTAAGAAGAGTCTCTCACCAAATTTTGAAGGAATTTCATGAATACCCACTGGCGCTACGCGTGGAGAAAAAATATAAAGTTGGACATATACCAGATGATTACAAATGGTCTGAAACGAAAATATTTGAAAACCCCGCCCTCTTCCAAATCAGATAGGCTGTAATAGCTGTCGTTTTTAGGTTGAAAAATTGACTAAAAAATTGAAATAAGCGGTGTGAAAATAATTATGGAGTTAACTGCGGCTCCCCTCAGCCCTAGATATCACTCACACAAAGACATATTTTTACCTACATGAATGTTGAAACTTCGAATTACAAATAACACACATACTTTAACATGAGAATTGAAGCTTAAAAAAATAACAATTGATATAGTTGAAATAAAAAAAAAATGTAAGCAGCCATGCCGCATTACTGGAGCTGAGTTTTTAACTTCGATTCGTTCAGATTCCTACATAACTTTTCTACCTTCTTCACGTTTATATAGGTTACACACATTACTAACTTTGAAAACACCCTATCATATGGCTTTCAAAACCACATAAGAAGTTGAATTTAAAATCCTTTGTAATACTTCTTGCTCGCAATAATTATTTGAGCTGATATTTTTAAAATTTTGGTTATTTAAGACTCCTCGAGCATTCCTCATAAGATCATTTTTAGGTTCCAAACTAACCTTACACGCGAAGTTTGAACTTTTTAGGTCGATTTTATGAGGAGATACTGAAAATTCGAGAAATTGTCTAAAACATTCCAGGCATCGGATTAGCGGTTCAAACATTTTTAGAACATTAACAGACGCGCGCTGAACTTTTACAAATTTTTTTCATGTATTCAAGTGCCCCTCACATACTTACAAGGAACAATTACAAAGGAGCACTTTCTACAAATTTCATATTTTCAAATTAATATGACATTAAATTAAAATATATATATATATATCAAAATTCTCATTTATACATATAAATCCTTTTAAAATTCAAGAAATCCAATATTATCAAAAAACCATTCCTCCAAATTCAAGACAGTAGATCTCAAGTTTCCCAATCCCTCTTCTTCAGTACCTGCGTTACCACCCCATCACCTATACCCTTTTTACACCAAATATATCCACCTTCCTCTCTATTATCGTATGGCATTCTTTGTCATCAAATTTAAGCTACATAAATTTCTCAAATTTGACCATCCGCCATTTTGGATTCATTCTGCCTCAAATTAAGGCTACATATAACGTTTGAAGGATGTTTGTAGACTTGGTGAAAAATTATGGAAGATACAAGAAAGATTCAAATTTCTTCAAAAACAAGTTTTACCTCAGACTACTTTCCGAATCAACTTAGAATGCTGAAATTTTGGTTTAAAGCTCCAAAAGCAGTCATAAAATCCAAATATTAGGATACCATTAACTAGCAGCCAACACTAATGTGAAACATGTGCCCACTCGAAGCCCCACTTTTCTCTACAATGAATCCTGTATGTGTGATGACGTCATGCGAGGATTGTTAAAATTCAAATTTCAGCGAAATTGACATTTTTCTGCGTGAATTGGATAGCACTTTTTTAAAAGCAACAAAAAAAATGCTGTATAAAAATTCGATATCTACAAAGGAGAGGCAGGATATTGGACATATTGGTGTCCTCTATTTTACAATATTAAATGAAGCAATAATCAAAATATATCCCCTCTACATACATCCTCCAACCACATATTAAAGATGACAATTACTCTTCACCACCTTTGTAGAATGCTCTAGAGCGGGATTCAAGGTATATCTCACATCTTGTATTCAGTAAATTTGAGCTATATAAAACTCCTCGAGCTTTCCTCAAATATCGACCATCCGCCATTATGGATGCATTTTACACCTTACATACGAAGTTTAAGCTTCTTAGATAGATTTGAAGAGGAGATATTAACGATTTGGGGAATTTCTACACTCGAAATCTCCTCAAGAGCAGTTTTTCCCTTCAACTCCCTTCAACATTCACTTACAAAGCTGAAATTTTGATATATTGGGTTCCTCATTTTACTCTATCAGATAACACGATGAACGAAAATTCCAAAGCTTCGGGGTTCCCTCTAGCCCCACTCAAAATTTGAGTAAAGCACCATTTTGAGTTGAATAAAAAATCTGAGAAAACCATTTATAGAGATATCTAGGAACATCTCACGAGTAAATTTTGAGTTATTTTCACACCTATCAAATACGCTTACTGAGATGAGCAATAAATCACACACACACATATCGTAAGGAACATAAGTCGGCCAATAGGGTAAAACGAAAGCATTTCGAAAATATAGCCTTGGCTGCTCCTTTTGTAAACCAGGCAATCTACAATAGCTCGATTTTTCGGTAAAAACTCATCTAAAAAAAAACCGCTTCACCGACAACCACGCTTACCAAGGACAACAGTACGTATTTTCAGATACGCGAGTCGATTAGAATGAAAATAAATACCAGCCGTCGTCGGATTTGTGTGTAAATAGTTTATTTCTGATAATTAACGTTTAATCGAACCAAAGCGTACGATACGCTCGAGTACTTGGAAATTTATCGCCGCTTCGTCATCCGTAGCGATAAATTCGCCAAAATTTAAAAACATCCTTTCGCAGAAATCCCGCCTTCTTATCGCCTCACCCTTTAGCAAGTTCATGCCTAACGATGACATAGCCGAATTTTCGATAGCGAATTTTTTTTTATTCGACGCGAAATTTTCCATCGTATTGAGAACGTTAGCGAAATGAACCCCTTTTATTGTGTAACACAGCCTTGGAAGAAAAGCTACGACTTGAATTACAAATTAAAGTTGGAAATTTTTTTCACGACGAGATTCAACGACTGGGATGAATTACGTTTCAACGTTCAAGTTCAAAGTCAACATTTAAAGTGTCAGATTTCAACCACAGAAGGCGAAACGAAGCACGAGGTATTTTCGTAAAAATGCTTTCGTTTCGTTTGTAATTTTCGTCGGCAATTCGTGTACCGATTTTACTACTACGCGGGCGAGTAGATGTCGGAGAAGGTACTTCAAGGACTTGGAAAATATGGTGTAAAATTTCGTCGATTTTTTTATACCATATGGTTCTCAGAAGTTACGTCACGTACGCATAAATGATCGTCAGAAATGGACGAAATTACATTTCACGATTAATTTACATTTTAAAAATAGAAAAATTATACGAAACTTAATTTTACCGAGTAATGACTAAGTATTTCATATAAAGTGGGAGCAATTACCCTTTTTTCCTGCTAAACCTTTATTTGAAATCTTTCAGCTTTGTAGACTTTATTGAGGAGAGGGTAGACCAACATTACACCGTTTACTCATTCATTCAACCATTCAATTAAAATACAAATTATTATGCTACGTTGGAGCAAATAATTGCAGCAAGTTGATAAATCATCGAGCAGAATATATTTAAAATTAAATAAATTTTATTCATCTTTAAATAATATTTTTTTAAAACAAATGAAAATTATTTTGCTGAATTCATTTATTTTTATTTTAATTACACTAATTTAAATATTATAGTTTGAAAAAACAATTAATTATTATCATATTAATTCAACCCTCACTTCGAGTACGTCTCCTTTGATTGCTATGTTTTTCTAGAAAAAATTATGATCATAAAAATTGTAGCGAATTAAACTCGCCTACAAATGAAGCCAATATTGTCCCTTTCATTTCATTTCATTCTTGATAAATTATGTTGTAAATGATGTTGGGATTTCCGCTTTATAATTTCATTATGACATCATCATGTCATCACCGTGATATCGAACATCATTATAACATGTTCATGATACCAAATAACTCATAAATAGTGATTATGATATCCACATCATAGCATTATGATAAACTTTGTCAAGAGGATTGTTGTCGAATTCTTCAAATTAAAAAGAAATTACTGTTAATAAATATATAATAAATTAATATTATTATTCCAATTAAGATGAATTAACTCTAGTTTTGAACTTGAAAATTATTTTATATGTTATTTTTATCATCATATCAGCTATATAGTTTATTATAATTTATAACAAATTTTCAATATAAAATTTTTCTTAAAACATCGACTTAATATTTTCACAATAATATGATAAATTCAACTTTTCAGCTACAGTAATTTTTATTTGCCTCAAGAGGCGGGAGGGGTTTCCACATTAAATCAATATTTATAAATCAATTACCGATGCATACATAAATAATCAATAAATAAAAAAAGTAAGCAGTCGTGCCGCATTACCAGAGCTGAGTTTTCAACTGAGGCTTGTTCAGATTTACAAATAACATTGCTAACCTCTTCATGTCTATAGGCCACGCCCATTACCACTGTTAAGATCCGCTATTCTGGATCCATTTTGACGCAAATTAAAGAGCTCATATTCTGGTCATCAACTAACCGTACACACGATGTTTGACCCTTCCAGGTCAATTTGGCGAAGATATATGGAAGATTTATGAACATTTCTGCAGCACTTTCCCCTCCAAAAGACGTTTTTAGCTATAACTCCCCTCCAAATGCACTTGGGAAGCTGAAATGAAGGAAGGTTAGTCACTTGGACTCATTTTGTCATATGACGTCACATTAAAAATTTTCGATAGCTCGTGTACCCCCATCACAATATTCTGATGTCGATATCCCCTCCTTCTCCCCTCCCAAAATCATGTATGAAGGTGAATTAAGAATCTAGTATACATATTATCACCAATAATCATACGAGCTCGCATTAATAATATTCTTAATAATTTGAGGCTCCTCAAACTGTACTCAAACTTTGATAATCCGCCATTTTGTATCCATTTTGATCCAAATTCACAATATCATATTGCGGTTAGCAACTAAGCTCACAGACAAAATTTGACTTTTCTAAGTTGATTTGGTGAGGAGATATGGAAGATTCGAGAAACTTCATCTGATTCAAAACTACCTCAAAAAGCCTTTTATTGCTCTAACTCCCCTCAAAATGTACTTAGCAACTTAAAATTTGGATATGTTGGTGTCCGTGACTCACTATTTCATATGAAATCAAAAACAAAAAATTTTAGTAATTTGCCCCTTCTCCTGCCTCCCTCAAAATTTGAGTGATCCGCCATTTTGAATTTTTTCGAAAAAATAAAAAATGTAGTTTTGTTAGATTTCTACGAAGAGTCTTGCACCAAGTTTTGAGCGAATTTTATAAATATCCGCCGGCGCTACGAGAGCGGGAAAAATATATGATACATACCAAAAAGTTAGCCATTTGCCAGATGATTATGACTGGTCTGAAAAGCAAAGATTTGAAGAGCCCACTCTCCCCCGACTCTCCCTTCCTGCCTACCTCCCTTCCTTCCTTTCTTCCCAAATCAAGTAGGCTGTAATAGCTATCGTTTTTTAATTAAAAACTGAGCTAATTAATTTTTTTCAAAATTATTATTCAACTTATTTAATTGGATAAAAAAATTAATATTAAAATAAAAATAATAGCATTATAACGAAGAAATTATCAAGCAGTTTCTCAACTTTAACCCCTTTTCTATCGCTAGTTATGGACTTCGCAATGAAAAATATTAAAATGAGTTTTTTAGAAGGGGAAATTCCCCATCATTAATATGTCCTTAATTTTTCGCTGGGATTGTGTAGTTATGATCGAATTATTCGCTGTAGCGTGATATTTCATATCTCGAAAATATTTTCTCATAAGATATCGCGGTTTTGGTTCTATTTTTAATCCGATAAATGTAAAAAATAAATGAAACTGAAAAAAATGTAAGCAGTTATGCCACACTGATGACCAGTTTTAATGTGTGCCAGTCAACACATACGGATAATACTGTTAATAACAGCATAGCTATTTCAAGTACTTCAAAAATAAATCTAAGTGGCTAAAGTAAGGAATGTCGAACAATTTGAGGTTCCTCGAGTTTTTCTCAAATTTTGGGATATCCATTTTGACTCATACTCGAGGCATGTTAATGTAGCTCAAATATGGCATAGAGATATATGAATGATTTGAGAAATTTCAGGATTTAATTCCCCCTCCCCCCAAAAAAAGTAACTTATGATTCCTACTCTTACTGAAATTCGTCTAAAAAACCGAATTTTTAACATAGCGGTATTATGAATTCACTTCCATCACATGAATGTATGATTGAACATTTTAGACTTTTTATTCATCTCCTTTTACGTTTTTAAGTCAACAATTTTTCTTTATCCCCTCCCAAACTACCGAGAACATTTGATTCTCGATTCTAGTAATTACATAAGTTCGTATTCACCGAATTCAAATTAGTCAAGGGGCTCCTCCGGCTCTTCTCCCGAAATTTTGGATGAATTTGAGTAGATATATTATGATCATGAAACGACTCTATAGTATTAATGAACTTTGAACCTAGCTAGATTACATAAAGCGATATAGAAGACACAAAAAAATTCAGGACTCAATTTCTCCCCTTTAAAATATCATGGGATTTTCAATTCCCTTACAACGCCATCCAAAGTAGTGAAATTTTTATATACCGGAATTTTTAGCTATTTTCATCCTATGAGTATAATCCTAAACTTATAGAAAAAATTCTTGAATTCCTTAATAAGACAAAACTACTGAATAAAATAAAGAACATGAAACTTGCATAATAGTCTTGATAACTGAAGACTTTAGTATAAAATAAAAACAAATTAAAAATAATAAAATGAAAAAAATTTTTCTAAATTCAATTCTTGGTTCTAGAAATCCGAGGACTTCTTATTTTATCAAATTTTAATTATTTGAAACTTCTGAAATTTTCATAAAATTTTGAGAATTACGACCTACTTTCGAAAAGTCATATGTTCTATTCTCCAACTAAGCCAACATATCGAGAAAATGTGAGTTTTTTAATCACATTTGATAAGGAGATATGAAAAATTAAAAGAAGTTTCAAGAGCCAAAATATTCTCAAAGATAATTTTTCAACAAGAACTCTTTCATCGCAACAACCCCCCCCCTTCAAGATTCCAAGAAGCTTAAAGTTTGATATATTGATGTCTTCGTCTAAAAAATAATAGTAATGTTCCTTTAAATTATTGAAAATTATTTTCCAATTTATTTTTATATTTTTTCTCAAAAAAAAAAAAAAAAAAAATTGATAAAATACGAATTATAACATTAATTTGCCAAATTAAAATATACAATTCATGTTTTTTTTTTTTTTTTATTATTCAAATAATACAAAATTTATAATTATTCTTACATACATAAAAACATTAATTTTCAAGTTTTTTCATCCGTCTAGCCCCCTTCCCCTCTATACAAAAGTTACGAGTATGTTCAAAATCAAAATTCAAGAAAATTTGAAAATATTGAAATATGTCATCTAAGTAATCAATTTTAAGAAACTTTTTCGAATTAAAAATTCTTATACCTATTCAAGAAAGTAGGGTTACTTGCCTAGCCCCTTTCCCCTCCTAAAAATATCGACAATCGACAAATACCATTTTCAATCAGATCAAAAATCTAAATGAAATACAAATTTTTTTTTCTTCAGTAATCATATCGAGTTTGAAATTTCTCCTCAGATCAATATTTCAGCAAACCCAACTAAAAAGAGAGGTTTTTTCTCTTTCCTTAACATTCTTGGAAAGCCTATTTGCGCATTGGCATAAAATATAATATGTTAGTGGAATTATTAAACAAAACCTTGATTCTCTCTCGGTAATCCTGTATTTCAACAAATGATAAAAATTGGTAATACGAAATTTGTTTTCAGTACTATAAATAATAAATTCATAGAGAAGTATTCCTAACTTGTATCACTTCAGAGATATTTTTTGGACTACAAATAAAAAATCAATGCAGCCACCTTCATTTAAACTTAATTTAAAAAAAAAAAAAACTTTGAATAAATAAATTAATTTTTAAAATACAAATTCTGCGAACTGGTGGCGCTCAACTGGGTAGGTACCTACCTACTTAGAACCACGTTCGAAATGAGCCGTGGTACTGGTTTTAACTTTTTGATAATTGGTGGATGGATTTAAATGTGATGTAAACATTCATTTGTACCTATGAAATTTCAGAAGGTATCGTAAGGTCAAGGACGCAGCCATGAAGAGAGGAGGTGTAGGAATCCTTATACTTTTTTTTAAATTAATATGGGTAATGGATATATTATGTACATAAATATGATACTTATGGAACAAAGTATGCGATTTATATTCATTTGGGAGATTAAAATGAAAATGAGATTTCGCTGTAAATAATCTAAATTGTAAAATTTTTCTGTGTATGTAGGATTCTATTTGAAACTCCCTTCTTTCCCCCATATATACTGGCTGGAAACTAAAAATTCATATCGTTAAAAAATTATCTCACACCCCCTCTTTCCTATTTATCTATTGTGGCTAGAACCCTGCATGATGTGACGAGTGAGACAGAAAAAGTTGAAACAAAGATGGGTTCGTGAATCTGACAGAATTTCTTCCACTTCTGGTACAATTTCATTTTGCAAATCAAGATTCAACATGATTACGAGTTACGACACAGTTCATCAAACGACTAGAATCTTTCATAACCTAAACACCTATTTATGACAATGGAAAAACCTCGTTATAATCACCTATTAAGTTCACAGTCATTTCGTGGTTATTGGCATGAAAACAATTTCACGTTGTGATTACCTAACACATAATTCCTTTCATCATACACGGTCATCTTACGTTATATGTTTTCATATCGTGTACAGGTCAAGATTTTCATAGCATCAATTTCCCAATACATCAACGATCATCGAATATGCGTCAAAACTTCAACGTTGATTTTGGCCACGAAAAGGTACAAATGGAAATATCTCGTTAAATTCACGTATCACGAACGGTACATTTATCAAATGTAATTTATATCCATTAACCAATGAACTAACGGTTCAATTTAACCGATCGGCGCTCACAGAAGCCACATCACCTCTTCAAGTCGTAGCTGGTAAACACGAGAAGCGATAGAAAAAGTACGTTTACAATTATAGAAAAACCTACCTTTGTACTCATCAACGATGTAGTAATTTAACGACGTTTGACACGCGAAAAGGCTATAAAATTGATAGAAGGCGTGCACCGTGTAGGTGGCCAAGTTGTATTAATTTTTCAACGTTCGTCATTAGCGAGTACTTATCGAATGAATGTTCGGGTTAAAAATAAACTCGAATAATGTAATTTCTCACCGACTTAGGTGACTGCGAATTTTACAATTTGTAACGACTGGTAAATTAATTTCGAAAAAGTCAACGACAGTTGGTACAAATATTAACCCTCATTTGCTGCCGAAACGTGGTTTTGTTTGCATTGGTGACATTGCAGAGTGAAAAAATCGAACTCAGGTGTACTTATATATTGGGAAATTTTCGCAGGGCTCGCGCAATAGTTACGTGGATGTTTGTACTTCGAGCTGGGATTTCTTTCAAAGGCGTACTTGTTTATGCGTACGAGTCAACAAGACACGAGTACGCTACAATGACGAGATAGGCGAGGAAAAACACCGAGAATAGGTATCGGGGGTTTCATAATTTCTGATGTAAATTAGCAGGAAGTGGTTTATTGTTTAATTGTTTACGTCGACCGATCGTTCGAGCGTCGTACGATTATTTGTATAGATTTTAAAATCGCATGAATCATTGTGTTTGCGGGCACGTTTCACGAATATCGTTACCATCTTTATTATCTGGCTGGAATTATCGGTAAGCGATCGAAAACGCGCTTGTATATGCAAATGGGCTCGAGCGACCTTATTGGAATTTCAAAAAAAAAAGTTCACTTTGCGAAATACTAAAACGTAATAGCACTGGCGTGTTTTCGTACCACCCGCGATACCATAACGGGGTTAACGCGTGTAACCTTGAAATGTGCAACTGAAAGGGACGCGACTATCGGAGACATAGTGTCCTCGTTTTTCATACATACACGTACTAGCTTCGAGCTTTGACAAGTGTTGCAAACGTGTGTGTGTTTTACACGTGTACACATGAGATTAGTTCGCGCGATTTTTATTATTACCGTACGTCGAGTAAACAGCTCCGTCGCAGACGCGCGTACTTCGGTATAATGACGCGCGGAATTGCGTAACTTCAAATTGTTTATGAGTGTAGTAATAGGGATCACCACTCAGCTACACCTGGGTCGTCTTAAGGTGTCAGTGAAAAGTAAAAAAATTTTGGGAAAAGTAGAAGGGATCTGAAAGAAGTGGTTGCCAAATGAGTCCCAGATATGCCAAAAAATGTTCAGTCCTAGAAGTTTATCGGAACTTTATGGGTACTACAATAGGAGCCACGAATGAACTACACCTGGATTGTTATTCAAGCATGAAAAGTAAAACGTTCATACTAGAGGGCCGAATTCCATGTCATTAGCTGAGTTATTGACTTGAAAAAAATAGCTATTACAGCCTACCTGATTTGGCAAGGGTGGTCGAAGGAGGGTGGAGTTTTTATATCTTTGAGTTTCAGACCATTTGTAATCATCTGAGAAATGTCCAACTTTTTGGTATTATGTATATTCCTCCACCACGCGTAGTGCCAAAGGGTATTCATGAAATTCGCTCAAAATTTGGTGAAAGACTCTTCTTAAAAATATGAAAAAACTACTTTTTTGTTTTTTCGATGAATTTCAAAATGGCGGATCACTCAAATTTTGAGGGGGGCTGGAGAAGAGGCAAATAACTCAAATTTTAGGTTTTTGATCTCAAAAAAAAAATTCAAAAAGCTTCGTGTCTCCAAAATTTTGAAAAATTGTAGTTCAACATTTTTTTTTTCAGTATTCAGATAACATAACATAAGTTTTAAAGGTGAAAAATTTCACCTTGTCTGAAATTAATTTTTTCTTAAAATTTAAAAGCTCTGTGCCGCCTTCGCATTGGCCATACACGGTTTTCTCACTCTTATCTCCTGACCAAATCTCCTGCTCCTATATGTGATAACTGCTCCTCCCTCATCTCAGTTCAACACATGTTAATTGACTGTCCCAAATACCCATCCCTGCGCTCCCACCTGTCCCTTCCTCTCACCCTTCAAGAACTACTCGCAGACGATGAAACTACTTTGAAAAACCTCATGAAGTTCCTCAAAGCCACTAATATCCTCCCCCAAATTTAATGCTTCCCTCAACCCGTGCCTCTGGCCAATGTAGCAGTACAAGGCACGTAAATTAAACAAGTAAACAAGTAAGTAAAAATTGAAAAAAAAAATCTTCATCATATTTTAGTTGTGTTCCGATCAACTTCGAGGATTGAAAATTTTTTAATTTTTCTAATTTTTTTGCTAGTCATTTGATAGCTACTTTTTCCTGGTGCCTTATACTTAAAAAAAAAAAAAAAAAAGAAAAAAAAAGTAAGCAACCATGCCGCATTACTGAAGCTGAGTATTGGAGACTCCTCAAGTTCTACTCAGATTTTAGTGATCCGCCTTTTTGTATCTATTTTGATCCTAATTCAAGAGGTCATATTCTGGTTACCAACTAAGCTCACAAACAAATTTTGACCTTTGTACATCGATTAAATGAGAAGGTATGGAAGATTCGAAAAATTTCATCACTCAAAACTTCCTTAAAAAGCCATTTTTTGCTCTAACTCCCCTCAAAATGTACTTAGCAACTTAAAATTTTGATATGTTGGTGTCCCTGACTCACTTTTTCATATGAGATCAAAAACCTAAAATTTGAGTTATTTGCCTCTTCTCCAGCCACCCTCAAAATTTGAGTGATCCGCCATTTTGAAATTTATCGAAAAAACAAAAAAGTAGTTTTTTCATATTTCTAAGAAGAGTCTTTCACCAAGTTTTGAGCGAATTTCATGAATACCCTTTGGCGCTACGCGTGCTGTAGGAATATACATAATACCAAAAAGTTGAACATTTGTCAGATGATTACAAATGCTCTGAAATTCAAAGATATAAAAACTCCACCCTCTTTCGACCCCTCTTGCCAAATCAGGTAGGCTGTAATAGCTATTTTTTTTCAAGTCAAGAACTCAGCAAATAACACGGAATTCGGCCCTCCAGTATGAACGTTTTACTTTTCATACTTGAATAACAATCCAGGTGTAGTTCATTCGTGGCTCCTACTGTAGTATCCATAAAGTTCCGATAAACTTCGAGGACTGAACATTTTATACATTTTTCTTTCAAATTTTCAACCTATTATATGAATAACTAGCCCAGACAGTTCTACAAAAATTTTCTTGGCAGGCAACCAAATTGCATCACATTTTCAGAACTCGTCACTTGACCCCCTCACCCCCTCCCCACCAAAGAAATTGAAAATATTTCGCAAGATCGTTCTTTATTTATGCAACGCTGAATACCCCAAAATGGAATTTTCATTCAAATTTCGCCAAAGAGGACTCCTACGATAAAAACTGCTCAGTGCGAAATATTCTATACTCAATTCTAAATAATTTATTCTTTCATACTTTTAATTGAAAGATCCATAGAAGTCTCAAAAAGCTGACTTCAAATTTACTTGTAAGCTCTCTTCAATGGCAGCTTAAGAATGAGACTTGAGAAGAAATTCAACTATAATTTTAAATTTATAATTTTTTTTTCAAAATATATTCTATTTTTCAATATAATTAATAATAATAATATATTGCATCCTATCATAGTGGATGAACACTAAAAACGAAGACGACAATATACAGAGTTTTCCCTCCATCTTCATAATTCTATAAAAACCACTCGATATGATTATATTGAAATATCCAATACAATTGACTAAAAATACTTTTTCTAAAGATATCTAAATCGTTAGCGAAATTTCGAAATTATTTCGACTTCATTCCAGAATTCTTGTGATGTATAATGGAATTAATTCAACTCCACAATCATTTGTTTTCTTGTGACCGATGGTTTCAAATATTCCTAAAGAATTTATCTTTAATTTTGTACCTACTAGTTTCTCTTCGAAGCTTATACATGTTGTTTGGAGCACTTAAAAAGTTAGAATTCCCTTTTTCTTAGAGAAAAAGGCACGTTTCAGAGTGATTGTATATTTTACGTATAATTTTTAGGCAAAAAAAATACTTCATCTAATCCATGAAGCTCTTCGGAGAAGAATTCTACCACACATTTGTTGCTTTCGTTTCACTCTTTTATATCTATAAAATTAACTTGAAAAATAAGAGAACACAATTGTTTTGGTATAATTTGAATGTATACATAGTATATGTTCACTGAAGAGAATAAAGCTCGAGGTATATTTTTTGAGCTTTCTATTACTTCTATGAAAACAAATAAAAGAACTAATTTTGTATAAAACTGAGAGCAGAATATTTTCGTACCGAGGTATTTTTAGTAGAAGTCTCTCTCAACGAGATTTCGGCGAAAAGCGTATTTTGGACATAAATGCTCCAAATCGATCTTATCGTCTAATTGTGAATTCCTTCGATAGAGCACATCACTCCTTAATTGGCTATAAAGAAAGAAGTGAAAACATGAAATATACAATATTCCTGATTAATTCAGTTTAACTTCTCGACCTCGACAACGCCATCGAAGTTTCGAGTACAAAACAATACCTAAAGAAAGCCACGAGCAAGTAACGAGCCAAAAGAAGGTTGAAATTTTCACCACTTTGTATCACTTCCGAAAATTTTCCATTGATCGGTGTATAATTTTCCACGATCATACACCCAAACACCAACTATTGTTGAACACTCGCTTACTTTCTGCTGTCGATTGCTCGACTCCGCATTCACGATGTCGCCAGATAACAACCTTTCGGCGCGTGAAAAATCGTACGCACGAAACCTTCAAGGCGACTAGACGCACGTGTCAGATTACAACACGAAAAACACCGAAAACCGATTCTCGTAGTCGTAAAAAAAAATAAGAAAATAAAACCTTCCAACGATCGCCACGCTTGCACGCGAATCAGGGCGAGGAATTAATTTCTTTATCGTTTTAATTATGGAATATGGTATCGTCGTAGTCCAACGAGTTAAAGAAAGGTACCTTAGGTCGGGTGCTATAAACAGCGAATTGTTAAACTAAGCGTTCAACGTCGTTACCTTTGGGCCTTATTACACCTTTCTTCGGCAATCATTTTTGGGGGTGATTTCGAGCGTGAAATTTCTATACGTTGCGATGTTTACCTTTTGGCGTAATTCTAGCAGAGAGTTTATTTCGGAAGGTGAATCATTTAAATGAGTTTTCAATGAAAACCGTTACTACTACAGGTCTACGTGATTTGAGCAGTGCCTTGGTGGTGGGGTGGGGAGAAAAAGATTATGTATTTTATTCTTCAGATCGTTAGTAGTTGATAGACCAATGTTCAACTTCATTAGATATTTTTCGTAGCCACATTGGATCATTATAATTGCTCAATATTGATAAAAATATGTTCATGTTAACGCTTGGAATTGCTTCTTTCAGATTTTTCTTTCAACTGGAAATTACCAACTACTCAAATTTTAAGAATGTGTTAATTCTTGAGTAATCCACGACGCCTCAAACTTTTCAATCACAGTGTCACATGATGGAGTAAGGCGAGAACACGAGGACACTAATATACTTAAACTTCAGCTGCTAAAGTGAATTTGGAGCGAAATTAAAATGAAAAGCTGCTTTTGAGGAAGATTTAAGTCATCCATTCCTTCTCGCCAAATCCACCAAGAAAACTCCAAACTCTAAAAATAAGGTTCATTGAGAACCATGATATGAGCTTTTAAATCTGGATGAAAATCGATTCAAAATGGCGGATGATGAAAATCTGAGGAAGGCTTGAGGCGTCTAGAATATCTCAAATTTTAAAAATTAAGGCACACTCGATAACTGGAGCCGAAAAGTACAAAATATCTCAAACAATTCTCATAAGTGTTCGAGAGGAGGAGGAGACGTTATCGCCCACACAAGGTAGGAGGGGAGGATGAACGAAAGATGAAAATTTTCCTAATTCAATTTCATTAGATAAAGCGAGCTCGAATTCCCAACATTTCAAAATTTAAACTTTCAACGTAAAGCTAAAAGAGAATTGGAGCGAAAAACGAATTCCATGGGGGAAATAGATTAATGAAATTTTTTGAATCGTTCATATTTCATCACCAAAAACCATCGAGAAAGCTCAAAATTGATACATGAACATAACATTAGCCAACACCATACACAACTTCTTGAATTTGGCTTAAAATTGAGTATGGTCAAAATTTAAGCAAAGCTTATGTAGTCTCACATAGCTCAAATTAAATAAGTACGAACTCATACGGTAAAAGAGGATAAGAAGTACAACATATTTTAAAACTATTGACACAGGGGTCGTTTGAGGAACTGATAACGGGCAATTGTTCTCAAAATGTGGTGGATGATGAATGGAATAAAAGTTAACATTTTTCAAAGAAGGGAAAAGCTTGGAAATTTGGAATTCAAGTTCAAATACAATCGAAGAAATATTTTTCAAAATCTTATCCTGCCATTGACCTAACATTTGCTCAACCATTTATGATTGGGTTATACTGCAATGATTTTAAGAACAGGGCGTTTTAAAAGTTTGAAAAATGGAAAATCATTGCTTTTTCATCACTTTTTCGATCATTATTAGAAGCTATAGAATAACATTTTGTCACACTGGAACTGTTGATGGAACTATATTCTGGTGACTGGAATATCGACCATAAAAGGTTCTATATATCATCGATACCAATATCGAAACATATCGATATTGGTATCGAAACATATCGATATTGGTATCGAAACATATCGATATTGATATCAAAAAATATCGATATCGGTATCAAAACATATCGATATCTGTATAGGAATATACTAATATCAATATCGATATCGAAACATATCGATACTGGTATCGAAACATATCAATTTCAATATCAAACTGAATCGATATTGGTATCTAAACAAAATTAATAGATATCGAAACATATCGATATTAGTATCGAAACATATCGATATTAGCATCGAAACATATCGATATTAGTAACGAAACATATCGATACTAGCATCGAAACATATCGATATTAGCATCGAAACATATTGATATTAGTATTGAAACATATCGATTTCAATATCAAAATAAATCGATATTGGTATCTAAACAAATCGATACTGATATCGAAACATATCGATATTAGTATCGAAATATATCGATATTGATATCGAAACATATCGATTTCAACATATCGATACTGATATCGAAACATATCGATTTCAATATCAAAATAAATCGATATTGGTATCTAAACAAATCGATACTGATATCGAAACATATCGATATTAGTATCAAAATATATCGATATTGATATCGAAACATATCGATTTCAACATATCGATACTGATATCGAAACATATCGATTTCAATATCAAAACATCGATTTTGGTATCAAAACATATCTATAATAATACTGAAACACGTAAGTATTGATATCAAAATATGTTGATATTTTTTTTTTTTTTTTTTTTATATTATCGATATAGATATCAAAATATACATCTTAATATTTTCTCTTCTTTTAGTGAAAACTTTTAAGCCTTTTTCATCAATAAAAAATTTTTGAATTATTTTTATTTATTTGGCTTTTCAATGTTTCGGTTAGCGGAACGATATAGGTTGGTAATAATCAAAAACAGGAGCGCAGTCGCAAGTAAAAACACAGATGTACCCATATTTTATTAATTCATTCATAGAAAGTAGAAATGTATACTTTAAACAGAATTTGCGTTAGAACCTACCAGTACCAAATATTTTCATTCATCTGCAGAGAACATCATCAAAGTTGAAAATAACATAATAATAAAATAAAATTTGAAGAATAATTCGAAGTGCAATCAATATTTTTATGAACAATCGTCAATTCGACGTTCGTCATCGTCAATCTTTTTTTTTCCCAGCTTAATAGTCAGCCTTCTTTTGGATTATGGATTTGGCCGATTTGGCGGAATTTCGAAACATTTTTATTTTTCATAAACTGACATTTTTTTGCTAACTTTAAAAACCGTTAAAATATAGACAGTTTTTTTTTATTATCAACATTTTTTCACTTTTTACTTGGCTTTCTAATATGTATTTCAGTAACAGTACCTACTATGCAGATATCATCGATATTATTTCAAGATATTGATATATCCATATCCGTAAACCTATCGATATACATATCGATATCACCATTTTGATATCCCATGCCTACAGTATCTTTATTTACAGATAAATACTCGCTGAGTAAGGATGCCATGATCTTTAGATCATCCAAGAGGGCGTACAAACTTGTATTAAAAACTCAGCCCCAGTAATACATGCCTGCTTACATTTTTCTTCCAGCGATTCCATTAACGTTGAAAGAAAACGTTAACGAATTCCTAGTTCCTTCAATCATAAAAATCGAGTTGCGAAAATTCGATTGTAATTCGTTCTTGGCGTCGAAATTTTTTCAACGAAGAGTGAACACTAAACAGAATACCTCGTAGCCTCGTGCTGGAAGGCTGGAAGCTAACAAGAATAGGCTGTTCGATGTACCCACTCCTCGTCCAACATTTCGCAGACGAGACACGATGCAATCACGCACGTGCATTCATCCGGCGGCCAACCCTTCATTTGAAAACTCGTTTCCACCGCTCGCACCTCTCCAACATCAACTTCCCTATTCGAATTACCCTTCCTTATGATCCCGACGCGACGCCTCTACTCTCCCATTTCCTATCGCCTGTTTTATCAGGCGAGCAAAATTTGTCAACGCTGTACGAAGCAAACCACTCGTGTAAAAAAATAATCTACCGTTACGTGAAATGGGGATCTGGCCCTGGCACGTAAATTACGATAACACTGGTTACAATGTACACATAAATGCATCCAGTCTGGCGTACCTACTCGATGCACTTGTCGGCGAACCATGTCAACTATTTGAACAGCTTGAAAAAACTCGCTACAGCGTAGTCGAATCGTCGATAGAAATCAATTAATTCGTCCCGCCGACTCTATACACCCAACACACGTGTACGAATTAAGTAATTAAAAATAATGAAACTCGCGTTTCGGCTCTATACAAAAAATAAACCTCGCGTCGACGGTCACGTCGGTTGCCAAATTGATCGGCAACGTGAACTCGAAAACAACTACGACAGAGCGAAAAATCTCTGCCAAAAATACACTTTTCGCCAATTTGTTTACGTCTACGAGATCTAGGTAAGCTTCGCGGTTTCGCCCACAGTCGCGAAAATTTTTCCAACGACGAAAATTTCGAAACGAAAAAACACGCAGTGAGAAAAAAATTCGCTCAGACTAATACGCGCTGTTAATAAAAACCTATTAGCAGCGAACGGAATCGTACACGTGCAAATAATTCTCGTTGTTCGATAAAACTTCAAATCTCTTAGTCACTGGTTCAGATAATAATTATACCAGAGAACGTTACATTTCATAAAATGAATCGTACCCTACACACACGAACTTAACATCGTATAATTACGTACTTGTAATATCGTAGGCGAACGCGAAGACACGAGGATAATTATATCGATCGCGAGAAAAAAAAAAATACCACCGAGCTTTTGAAATGCTACGTAGCCTCCATCTGATAAAGCTGGCGAGCTTTCCGTTATAGATGAGAGGACTCGAGTCATTCGCGTGTGCTCGTAATTCGAGAGCTCGATATACTTGACCTCTAAAATAACGCGAAATACTATCCGAGACGTCGGGACGCGTCGCCACCGTATGCTAAATATTAACACATCCATTTGTAGACAAACACGTCGATGTGGAATTCTCTACACCTGTTTCGGTTATGCGAGCTGTATTGGTGGCGATTTCGAGTCTCCGGACCCCCGCAAATGTACTTGGAAAGTGGCCATCATTTTTTCAGCAGCTCGCTTCAGACACGCGTTAACGTTTGCGTAATTTTATCGCGTCGACGTTTACGCTAAATTGATATGTAGTAGGGGCATACGTGTGTAATGTAGATGTACAAGTTATATTAATCTCGGTGGATTTATACGAGATCCGGCACGATTTTTATTTCATTTTTCATATTATTTTTATTCGTAGAGCGGTTTCGTCGTAAATCGTAACTATCTAGTATGCGAAAGTAATGAATGAAATCTTCATCTGAGTCTATAGTTGCCTTTGATGTTACAAAAAAAAATTTCGATTTTTTTTTTTTCTTAGAAGGGGGAAACGTGATATTAATTTTTTAAGTGTTTCGATATTTTCCAACTCCTCCAAATTTTGAAGAGTTTTTCTCAATTCTATCTTTACTGAGTTTTTAATATAAAAAAAAAAAAAAAAAAAAAAAAACTGAGTTGATCCAGCCTTCCTAATTTAGGAATGAGTGAGCAGTGAGAGGGAGAACACTAATGGCTCATTGCCTATTACGATACGTACGTATGTATTTATGTGTGGGACTATGGGTGTACCCATGGGTAGCAACTCATGTTGGTGTACTCGAGGAGAACCTTGAACAGGAAGCTCTTTGTTCAGTAACACCTTGGATATTTTTCGAAACCTTAAAAAATCCTATTTTCAGATGAATCTTTAGTATGAATTTCCTTTATTGGAAAATTTATTTTGAATTTTTAAATTTAGTCGAAACTTCTTCCTTTACTTTTTCACGCTAAAATGTTCACGATTTTTTCAATTCGAATTGGGCTCACGCTGGTAAAATTGACAATAACTTGATTCTAAAATAGGTCTTCTTAAATTTTTGATCGGGCTTAAAATTGTAATTCATTTGAATTTCAAGTGAGGCTGGAGGAATTCCAACATCGAAATTTATTCATGTAAACTTGAGAAGAAATACTGAGAGATGAATAAAAAAATTTTTAATTAAAAAAAAAATTTTAATTCTTGAACATTTAATTTTTTTTATCTATATTCTCAGAATTTTTTCATTTTTTGAGAAGGAACGGCGGAGAACAAGGTCTTTTGTTTTTACTTTGAGGATTTTTTTTTCTTCTTCAAGTGATGCTATGTACAGACCTGTGGCTAGAGGCGTTTTTATTCATGTTGTGTTAAAATGTGGAATATAGTGAGACAGACTGTCGAAAATTGATTATGCTGGTGATTTTAATCAGGTTATTGAGTCTTCAAAAATAATATTTATGTAAACTATATTTAAAAAAAAAAAAAAAAAAATGAAGTGTAAATTTTTTTTCAAATTTTTGACCATTCAATTTTTGAATCCATATTTATAGAATTTTTGTAGATGATGAAAAATTCAAAAAAATTTTTCCAGCTTTTTTTTTTATTTATTTCAACTCTATGACCTAGAGACCCGTGCATGTGATATTGAAAAGACTGAAGTTAGGAAAAGAGTGAGTTACGACGAATGAATGAGAGGAGGTCTTGTACAATCTGTTCGACATCTCTTAAAATTTGGGAGAGGAAAGAGGGTATTTTTAGGGCGGCACGTTGATGTAAATAAACAAGATAGGGCACTGTTATTTGAATTTCACGAGAATCGCATGACATGAGGTGAGTTTTTTTTTTTTTAAATCGTTTTATTTTTGGTCGCTCGGCATCTCGGCCATTTGCTCTGAGTCTTTTAAAGTTATATTTGGTAAAATGAATAAAACTTTTTTTTTTCAAATTTTTTGTTTTTTCTCATTGTGAAAACTCTCGTAATATTTTTAATCCGTGTATTACAATTTATTTCATTTTTTACGGGGGCGGGGGAGGAGGGAGAAGGAATTTATCAATTTTCAAATTCGTTTTAATTTCAGAACTTTTTTTTGGCATTCTCTTGTGAGCAGTTCAAAATAATATTTAGGTGAATTAAATTGTTTAAAAAAGATATGAGGAATGAATAAAAAATATCAAGAATTAAAAAAAAATTTTATTTTTTTTTGACGAATCTTTTTTTTTTTTTTTTTATGTGCCATGTACAGCAACAATGGCTGTACATGGCACATAAAAAAAAAAAAAAAAAAAATTAGAATATTTTGACATTTTTCATTAATTTTTGAAAATTTTTTCTGCCATTTTCTTTTGAACTTTTCAATATTTTTGTGAAAAGAATTTAAAAAAAAAATACATGAAGAATGAATAAAAAAATATACATACAATGTTTTCATATTTTTGGTTTTTTCTTGTTTTTTTTTTTTTTAAATCGTTTTATTTTGAATGAGTGCTTCTCATTTTTATTAAATCCATACTTTTAGAATTTATCTTAATTTATTTTTTATTTTTTAGAAATTCATAATTTTTTTCTGGTACTGCTTTTCATTTCTAAATTTTATTACAAAGTAATATAAGACAAAAATCAAATATTTTGTACTCAATCAAACAAACAAACTGAGGTAATGAAAATTTATCAATATAAAAAACTTCAATGGCTTTGCAAAAAAAGTGGTCACTTCCACACTATAACGTGGAGCAATGGTAGATATATTTTTTTAATATGATAATTTTTCTACTTTAAAATGAAAATCTTGGATAGTTTTTCCATTTGGGAAAAAAAATTCCAGTAGAAAAAAATAATAAGAATGAACGCGAAATGTCAAAATCTATACATAGCTGAGTAAACCAAAAAAAAAATGACAACTTTTCCCTACTTTCGTATCAATTAGACACCATGCGGTATTCAAGCACTCTTATAACAAATTACGATGATTAATTCACTAAAAATCGCGCAACCATCACCCATCAACCCTACACTCCTACAGCGGTTTTAGATTTCAAGTACGTATTTAGTATCCACGACAGTACATTATAACCAGCGTCACACGAATTAAAAGCTTTTATCTCTTTATTAATTTCGTCAATTAATAAAAATAACTCGACCAACGAAAACCCGCCGAGGAAACGGTACGGGGAACGGGTAATATTGCGATTTTTTTTTTCACATGCTTCGACAACGCTCGAGGTAATAAAATGGAAATAAATTTCGGCATTATCGTGGCCTATAAAAATAAACGAACTTGATATTGATTTATTGTATAATTTTCAATAAAAAAATATCGTATAATTTTTACTGCGAAAAATTTCTTCCTATACGCAAAGCTGGTATATTGTAGGAACTTTTTATATCGTTTTAATTACAACTATATAAAACAAAGGGGGAGGTGAGGAGTAAATTTAATCACAACGAGTACTTACTGTTACAATGAGATGGCTGTGAAATAACAATAACACGGATATATGCAGACGCTGTGGGTACAAATGTAACTTGGTAAGTATGTGTGAGTTTATTATTCGGTGGAAAACGTATAACTGGACTAACTAGATGATTAAGATATGTATCTCGAAAATCGCAAGTCACAAGAAACTGAGCTATTTGTGAAGGAACACGGAGAGGAGGAAACATCATAACTTTACCTTTCAAACCATTTATAATTGGTTGTTCAACGTCCATTACGATATGAATGTATGTATGATAGAGGGTATCGAAACTTCGACCTGTAAACAGTTATGTGGTGATAGTGCTCGCTAAGAATAACAAAAAGTTTCGTGGATACATATAACCTACTCTCAACATTAAATGTGTTATGACACTTAGAAGTCGGTGGAATGATAATTTTAGGGCTTTTTTGGCGGGAAAAAATTATTACCTCAACTGAAAAGCCTTGTTCATTTGTAAGACAAGAAGAGACGGAAAGTATTAATGATGTGTTCATAAGACCTAATCTATGATTAGACCATACTTATAAGCACATATCATCAATACGCATGTGTCTCCAAGTCTAAGCTAGGCTTTTCAGTAGATATTGCATTAAAAAAAAAAAAAAAATACACAAAAGATGAATTTATTATTCACCAAATTCAAAACATCATAGCCCCGTCAACTTGAGAGTGGGCTATATATGTACACAAAATTTTTCATTTTTCTCAGCGACTTACCCACGTAACGGTTTTCCAGCAAAAATATAGAAGTAGAAACATCCTTTATATATAGTGCGTGAAATCAACTTAGGTACAGTCAGCATGAAAATTTCTTATTCCCATAATTTCAAATTCGCCATCCATTTGAAAAAAAAAAAATATAATGGTGGTGCATGAAAGCTCAATAGGTTTAGATTATGGTTTCATATGATAGAGAAAGATAAGGATAAAAGATATTCAAATTACAACTTCCTAAGCGAACCTGCTTTTAGAGGATTCTCGAGTAATAAAATTTCTTTATTCTGTGTGTTTTCTGTTTGCTCATTTTAGTTACAATGATCAGCTTATACTTCATTCATTTTATTCAAATAATGGAAGCAAAAATGGGAACAACAATAACTAATACAGGAATGAGAACACAAATGAAAACGAAAATAGGAACAAGAACGAAAACGGGAATGATAACGAAAACTGGAATAAGAACGGAAACAGGAAAAAGAACAAAAATGAGAATGAAAAAAGGAACGAGAACAGAACTGAAGACGAGAACCATAAAGGGAATGGAAATCAGAAAAGAAACGATAATGATAACGAGAACACGAATGGTAATGAAAACCAGAACAGGGCTGAATACCAGAACGGGAATGAAAACGAGAATGAGAATGAGAATGAAAATGGAAATTAGAACGGAAACGAGAATGATAACGAGAACATGAATGAGAATGAAAACAGGAGCAGGGCTGAGGACCAGAACGGGAATGAGAATGAGAATGGAAATGAGAATGGAAACGAAAATGATAACGAGAACATGAATGAGAATGAAAACGGGAACAGGGCTGAATACCAGAACTGGAGTGAGAATCGGAATGAGAATGGAAATGAGAACGAAAATGAGAATGATAACGAGAATACGAATGAGAGTGAAAACCAGAGCATTGGTAATATTGAAATTCACAAAAAAAAACACTGTTTTCTAATATTAAATATTTGCTTTTAAAAAAAAGGTATTCGCATTCATTAACTAACATTTTATAAATCTTATTTCGTCAATATCTCAAAATTGCTTTTTTGGACATACTATCTTTTCGCTGAGTAGTAAGTTAGTAACAAAATATATAATTATAAGGTACTCGTAATTCATCAAGTGTCGATTTCTCAATGTAAATAGTAAAATAAACAGAGCAACTTCTTGACAACTAAAAACGAAAAAAGATATGCAATTCCAATAAATAATTCTCAAATAATGGCTTCTTAGTTAATTACATTAAATCCAGCGTTGCCACATCACACAAATACTTACAAACAAAAAATACACATTAAATTTCATTAAATTTCGTAATTAAACATATTTTCGTACCGCTTCACCCAAATTCGTATTTTTTCGTGCTGTAGAAAGTTAAACACTTTAAACTTGGTAGAAAATATTGTCATATTTCGCAACAAATTTGAATTATTATCAGCGTTGTTGCTGTTGTTGTTGTTACTATTGTTGTTTGTTGTTATTCCTGGTGGTGGTGTTGTTGTTGTTATTATTATTGTTGTTGTTGGTGGTGTAGTTGTTGTTGTTGTTACTGCTGCTGCTGTTGTTGTTGCTGTCGTTGTTGTTACTGTTATTGTTGTTGTTGTTGTTGTTACTGCTGCTGTTGTTGTTGTTGCTGTTCATTGTTGTTGCTGTCGTTGTTGTTACAGTTATTGTTGTTGTTACTCTTGTTCTTGTTGTTGTTGTTACTGCTGCTGCTGTTGTTGTTACTGTTATTGTTACTCTTGTTCTTGTTCTTGTTGTTGTTACTGCTGCTGCTGTTGTTGTTACTGTTATTGTTACTCTTGTTCTTGTTGTTACTGCTGCTGCTGCTGTTGTTGCTGCTGTCGTTGTTGTTACTGTTATTGTTGTTGTTGTTGTTGCTACTGCTGCTGTTGTTGTTGTTGCTGCTGTCGTTGTTGTTATTGTTGTTGTTACTCTTGTTCTTGTTGTTGTTACTGTTGTTCTTTTGTTGTTGTTGCTTCTACTGATTATAATCAGAATTTCAAGTGAAACCCCTTCCCACCATGAATCCTTTCGTGGCTTATTCCAGATGAGAATTGGTGAATACCCTAAATCCGAGGCCATTACAAATTCGCACTTGGGAAAATCCCACTCCCGCAAATCGCAGGAATCCAAGTCTCAGCTCCAGCAATGCGGCATGTCTGCTTACACGTTTTCTTTTTAATAATTCGCAGAAAATTCGGCAAAAAAAAAAAACTTTTCTCGTCGTTAAATCACGTACAAAGATACAAGAGAAATAACGCATTCGGCTGAATACAAATTGCTCGAACGTGGCGAACTTCACTCCGGCATTTGGGGAATAGAGGAGCGCGTGAGTTAAATTAAATACGAATAAAACACCACCCTCGGAGGTCACGAATACCGCGTCCATAATCGGAAACCTTATACGAGGAAAACGCTGCATGTACATACGAGTATACGTCCATTCCAACGAACCGTGCACTTCCTGGTCTGGCAACAATACAACTACACGTGCACGGTTTAGTTTTTCGCGTAAAATTCGATACATCTAAAGCGCTCTATACGTATAGGCGTCGATGTTTAATTACAATCAAATAAACACGTTGTCGGCGACTCAAAATGGCGACGTAGAGCAATAATTAAGGTACCGGGAAGGCAACGCAGCCGGACACGTGCCTCGGTGCGTTCCTATCGTACACGTGTAAGGCGGCATCGTTTCTTACGGAACACTTGCACACACGCATTTATACGCGTTGCAATCCAACACTGTATGCTGAAAGTTTACACGTGGATTCATATAGGCTTCCCTTTCGCCAAACCATATTGCATCGGTTCACCTTTCACGCTGCCCTATATAACCAATAATAACTGGTTTTTTCTCATCGAGTGGGGATACGAATTCGGAGAAATACGCGTGTAAGAGGAAAACGCATCGCACGCGCGGTGCGTGACCTCTTTATGGGATTTTTATCAGGGGCCAAGGCAACGGCCGTATACCTTATTCCGACTCCGTGCTACCCCCACTTCGCGTCCGTGAGAATCGGAAAACTCCGAACGCGAATACTCGTTTACGCCGAAAATACCCGGTCGTTTTCGACCGATTCGGTAATTACTGACGTAAATAGAGCGCTATAGGCTGCGATAATGAGGTTGATAACCTTTTTATTACCGTTCTTGATAACGTGCGATCGCTGAAAAAAAAAATTCTGTAGGAGTTGCGAAAAAATTATCGTCAGGAGTCAACGCCCTTTCGAGTTTTCATCAGCTTCCCTTCCCTTCTCGTCTTCACGCTCGGTTATACCGATTCCTACGTTTCGTCAGGCTCGCGCCGCAATAGAGGCCGACAAAAGGCGAACCGAATAGATTTTTCGCGCGACCATTATGAAGAATATACGACTGTTAAGCCCGTCAAAATGACCGGCCGAAGTGTACGTAGGTGTCCGAATACACCATCGTTTAGGTGCTGGATTTTCGCCATGTCTATTCGGTCGTAAACTCAACTCCATTATGATGGAACACGTGAGGGAAAAACTCCATTGAATTAATTCAACTCGCAAATACCCTGACCGAGGTAAAATAAATTGGCAATAATTTCTTGAAGAAATTTTCTTTCAAGATATACTCCACGCTTTTTCATCGTCTAAATGAATTCTTCATTTTCACGCAGACACAAGGTTGGATGTTTTTTTGAAAATTTAATAATGTTGGTTAAATGGTAAAAAGATTCCCCATAAAGAAAACTAACAAATGTTGTTTAAAAAAAAAAAAAAAAATCAACGCCATATTTAGTAGGTAGTAGCTGGAAATTCAAGTTGATATACAGGGTATGAAACAAAATGATGGGTCACATTTTGCCAACAGATAATGCTCAAAAGCCCCATAAAGAAAACTAACAAATGTTGTTTAAAAAAAAAAAAAAAATCAACGCCATATTTAGTAGGTAGTAGCTGGAAATTCAAGTTGATATACAGGGTATGAAACAAAATGATGGGTCACATTTTGCCAACAGATAATGCTCAAAAGCCAAAACATAAGTAAATACATAAATAATAAATCAAATCAATAAATCAATAAATCAATCAATCAATCAATCAATAAATAAATAAATAAATAAATAAATGAATGAATGAATAGGTAAATAAATAAATAAATAAATAAATAAATGAATAAATCAATCAATAAATAAATAAATAAATAAATGAATAAATAAATAAATAAATAAATAAATAAAAATCATCCATGATCTATATACTGTTGCACCATGTAAAATACCTTTATGCAATGAGTGGAACACAAACAATCATAAGAAATTTTTGCCTATCCGCAAAATTGAAGGAGCTATTCAGTAGATTTGAAATTTATGTCCCAAAACCAAAACTCGCCTTTACTAAATGAAGAGGGAAAATTTCAACTTTGGATGCACTTAATCGAAAAAATATATATAACCTTTCTTATTGGGAATTAAAAACTAATTAATTTTTTACAGAATAATTTTTCTCACAAACTTCATTTTTATTGGGAAAAATACTAAATTGAAGTTAGAACTGTGTTAATAACATACAAACGATAAATCAGGAATATTTTTTGGCTCTCTGATGCATTATAAACGAAAAAAATGGACAGAAACGTAAAGATTTGAAGACCCAACTTTCCCCCGACCCCCCCTTCCAAAATCATGTAGGCTATAATAGCTATCGCTTTCAATTGAGTAAATTTATACTGAATTCATTAAAAAAAAAATAAAAAAAAAATAATTTCTCATAATTAATAAAACTGACTATGAATACTCTTATGCAGCGATGAATCATTATAAAAATTTTTTATCCATTTAAATAATGTAGTGAAGAACATTCATAAATTTCTTGTGCACTAAAAAAATGTATACCCTCATCCTCTCCCACTTACCAACTACACTGGCTGCAGACATGCAATATGTATATTGTATGTTCTGAAAATGATTGTGTAACCCCTCCTTTCACTCCTCCACTCCAAATATCCTGGTTAAAACTCTAGTCATATTTATCGAGATAAATGCGAAAAACATATTAAAACGATCAAATTGAATCAACATATTTTGAATGATAGTTAATAATGGTCTCTCGGCCATAAAAAACATTTCACTAGAAAAATGAATAGAACCTTTCTTGTTGAAAATAAAGAGTTGTTCAATTCCATAAATAATAATTTTTCTCGAAAATATCATATTTATCGAGAAAAACGCAAAAAATTGTGAAAAAAGTAAGCTGACTGGGTGAATCGTATAAGGCATAAATCAAAGACATTATATGCCTTCTAAGTACATTATAAATGGAAAATGAATTACACCTTTCTAACAGGAAATTGAAAGCAGAATAATTTCGAAAATGATCATTTTTTTACTGAAGATCATATTTATAGAGATAAATGCGAAAAACTTACCCAAGATCTATTAAATATAAGTTGTCACTATTTTTTGGCAATGGGAAGCATTTTATCTAAAAAACGAATAGAACCTTTCATGTTTAGAATTGAAAATGGATTAATTTTGTTCCCGACTATTTTTCCTGTAAGTGTCATATGAGTTGAGATAAATGCCAAAAACTGAAGTTATTATTTAAGTAGGTAGTTTCGATAAATTTCCAAACACTGAATATATTTTAATCATTGAAGATAATGAACGAGTAAAAGTTGGCAATTTTGGAAAATGAAAAAAATAAATGTCTTAACATAATCTTTAAAACTAATAAAAAATATCCAATAACAAAAAAATAAATTGGCGATTTTATCGCTTACATTTTCATGCATTATGTATTGCTCCACCTCAATGAAAAAAAAAAAAACAATCTAGAAACTACTCGTATTTTTCTCGCACATTTTTTCTCTAGAAATTAGATAACCCTTGAACCGAAATCAGGATCGCAATAACTCACGTCAACACACCAGCGAACATTTTCTGTACGCAATTTGTGTTTTTCAAGTAAATATCTACAATATGCATACGTACGACTAGACGTCGAAATTTTTCTTTAAAAATAATACTCCAGAGAATATCGAACAAAAAGCTGACATGTTTCCAAGTGAATAATTTTTACGCATATTTTCAAATAATGAAAAAAATTTTCCATTACAGCGTACACAGAAGGCGAACAGGATAAAGGAAAAGAAGAAATATTATGAAAAAGAAGGCTTTATACGCATACGTAAAATTTTTTCAAATATGAAAAAAATTTTTTACCTACCGTTCAGGCTTACTTTTCAGCGTATATTTTTTTTCTAAAAGAGTTCGAAAATATTTGATGAAGGTTATTTTTCAATTTCATAAAAAAATTTTCGACAAGGTGAAAATGAAAAAAAATTTTCCAATACCAACTTCGAATTTTCTTTGAAACATCAAACTTCAATCGCTTCAATACGTGAAGTTTCTAGACGAGATTTCTATTAATTTTTTTTTTTTAATTTTCTTGAACTCACTTTCAAGCTTCTTTCAAGTTTAACGAACTAAAATAACGAGGCTTCGAAATTACAAAGAAGAAAAAAATTCTTATAAGGCTAAATAAATTTCATTTGTCTCGGTAATTCGAGACACTAGTTTAAATAATACAAAAAAAAAAAAACTGAAAGCAACCATGCGACAGAACAAGAGCTGAGTTTTAATAAAGGCACGTTCGACTTCAAGATAATTTTATTGACTTCTTCATTCCAGTATACAGTAACGCGGTTAAAAACGCCAACACTTAAACTATCTAAAAAGTTTAAGATATGTATTACGTTTGCTGCCCGCAAGAATCATCTAAGACCATATTTATTAAATTTGAGTTATTTTAGGTCCTCTCAGATTTCTTCGAATTACAACTACATAAACAATTTTGTACATTTTAACCTGAAATTAAGGAATCACATTACAATTCTTACTTGAGCTTACAAAGGAATTTAAGCTTTTCAGGTATATAAATGCTTAGGTATATACATGGTGAAGAAATGAAAAAATTCAAGACATCATGAGTCATAACCGAATTCTCTTTTTTTTTTTTTATTTAAAAATTTTTATTATTTAAATATTTTTCACAAACATTCTTGTGGTGAGGCCTACCGAAAGGCAAGCGGCCATCTTCCACACTACATATACCGAATGAGAGAAAAAAAATTTCAAAAATAGGTATATTTTGTAAAAATTAGAGTAACAAATCATTTTTCGCTACTTTTAAAAATATCGAAAGATATCGATATTCATTTTTATACATCGATATCTCTGATATTTGCGAGAAATATCGATATATATCGATAATGATATCGATACTTTTGTATCAGTAAGAACTAAATGGAAACATCTGATACATTACTCGAGTAATTATAACTAATAATTTTTTGTTACATTTAAAAACATCGAAAGATATCGATATTTATATTTGAACATCGATATTATTGAAATTTTTTAAAATGTTGAAAATATCGATAAACACCGTTAAACATCGATAATTATATCGATTAATATCGATAATTATATCGATTAATATCGATAATTATATCGATTAATATCGATAATTATATCGATTAATATCGATAATTATATCGATTAATATCGATAATTATATCGATTGATATCGATAATTATATCGATTGATATTGGTAATTATAACGATTGATATCGATAATTATAACGATTGATATGATAATTATAACGATTGATATCGATAATTTTATCGATTGATATCGATAATTTTATCGATTGATATCGATAATCATATCGATTCATATCGATAATCATATCGATAATGATATTGATTGATATCGATGAATATCGATAATTATATCGTTTCTGAAAATGTTGAAAATATCAATAATGATATCGTTATGTTTGAATCACAAAGAACCTGATGGCAAAATTTAATACGTTCTTCAAGTAACTAATTATTTTTCGTAATTTTTAAAAGTATCGAAAGATATTGATTTTTTTTTAATATTGATACCTTCGATATTTTTCTGAAAATGTAAGAAACTACTACATATCGATACTGATATCGATATGTTTGTATCACGAAAAACTTAATAGTATAATTTAATACATTTATTTATATGTACGAAAAACATTTTTTCTCTATATTCGACCAACCAATCCTTTCAACTACATAATTAAAATTAACCATAATAGCGTCACTACAATCATATAATGGACAAACTGAAATTTTTGGTCTACGGCTAAAATATATTGGATTCTTTTATTTATATTTATTTAGTCTACTACGCTGTGTACAACTTTAGGCTAGAGATGTAACAGAAGGATTTACTTAGAGAAGAAAGTATAAGGAGCTACAATGGAGGAAGTTTAGGAGCTTTTTTATCTGTTAAGAATTATTTCCTAAGATGTGCTTCAACTGGATTCCAGAAAATAGGTATTTCTATAAGTATAGTATCTGGGACATTCAGTCAGCATATGGAAAACAGATAGTGGTACATTGCAGGTATTACTCCATTATTATTATTTATGTCTTGATCTTATGAATTATATATGAATGCTTTCATCTCAGCGCAAGTAACATTCTTTTTTTTTTTGCATCTGAGATTATTAAATATATTTCTACTTGCATGTACTTGTATATTTCTTATAACTTCTATGACCATTATGGATGTTGAAATAAGAAACGTGTGAGCTCTCTAGATACATTTGTTGAGGAGATACAAAGATTTATGAAATTCACTCACTTTATTTCGCCACTAAAATCTGGCTCTTGCTCCTCCTCGCCTTCAAATTCACTTAAAAAGCTAAAATGCTATGATTTTTATTAGAATTTCAGCTAAAATGTAAGAACATGGGTTTTACAACATCGAAACCCTTGCTCATTTTCCTACTGACGACAGGTCACGCAATTTCGCACAAAAATTAGAATTTCGTCGCCGAATTTCGCCGACAAATTGTATAACAAGATGAGATCCAATTTATTATAACACAATTCTTCATCCTCGAAAAGCACTCAAATCTGAAATCTTCGAACACCTTTAGTCTCGCGTGAAAGAGAAAAAAATTCGCATTCATCGTTATCTATCCCATTGAAAGCTTTCGTCGGGTGTGGTTTTATAAAAAGAGGTAAATTTATTTCAGACTTGATCCTGCTGAGGCTACCGGAGAAGCTCTTCGGAAATTCTATTTTTCGTGTAATTCGTATAGCAAGTTCGATTCTTATATTTTTAGGAAATTTAATTCCAAACTCGACGAAGCCTATTATATCACATTTCACTCGCCTTATACGCTTTACCATCGAGAAGAGATATTTTATTTTTTTCATTTTTACGTTTTCGCATTTACGTGATAAAATCGAAATTGTTACTTTCCTTTGTACCATTCGTTGGCGGGTTTATTTTCGAAATACGAGGCGTAATAATGTTTTGTCGAGGAAGATGTACGAATGGTAAATACAACGTTATAACGTCATATATCTTATATTATTTCGAGACAACCTTGCATCACCACGTTCCACCATATCAAACGGAATTTCATATCATCCAGCACGAAATGAAAATTATGATGAACGAGGAACCTCATTTTATAAATTTCATCGAAGTACGTCAGTATGTCGAGTAAAGAAAACTAGCGAATTTGTTAACTCTGTACACGTGCTAGTCCCTAGGATCTGCGAAGCTTTTACTTTCTCTCTACTTTCTATTTCACTTTAATAGAAACAAAAAAGAAAAATTCAAATTCCACCGATGTAATAAGACGAAAGAGAAATTCCATTTCAAGTTATTCGCGCTCATACCAAGACGTGAGAGCGGAGGAATTCGCGTTTGAGATTTTTTTCTATAAAAAAACCACCGAGATAACTTCGCTATACCGTGGTCTCAATTAAGATAAAAATTTAACCAAAGAGTCCGACCGATACAACTTATTTTACGAGATAAGATTTTTAAATTTTCTAATTTTAGTTCCAATCGAAGGTACCTGAAAGTCGAAACGATTCGACGAGTTATCATTTAATTTGCCATCGATACGAATTCTGCGATGGCGGCTTTTTCAACAAGCCCTCGAAACTTTCGAATCGAATTACAACGTTCAATTATATTTTATTTCGCTCGTTGGTATTAACATGACGCTGTTTCAGTTTTTAGAAGCTGTACTGCGTTGATTAAAAAAGCCGAGTTTTTAAAAATTCATGGACTAGGCTATTGTTTTAAGAAAACACGAGAAACGCCGCTTTTCTTTACAAAACAAAACATTCAATTCAAATGGAAAAAAAAAATGGAAAATGAAAAAATTGGAAAAAGAAAAAAATAATAACGTTGAAAAATAAAAAGAAATCATATTAAAACATTGATAAATGAAATATCAAAAAATTATAAATAAATATTTAAAAAAATATTATAATAATAAGTGATTATAGCTCAGCTCTTCCTCTTGCTCAAACATCTCACCTCCTCTCCCAGAGCTAACTTGACTCTTCCGTGCCTCTGGCTTTTGTAGCAGTATATGGCACATAAATGAAGATAAGTAAGTAAAAAAATTGTAAAAAATAATGAAAAAAAAAATCGAAAAAGAAAAATTGTTCCAAAATAAAAATTTCAAAAAAATGAAAAACATTTTTAAAATATTAAAAAACAAAAATAAAAAAACATTAGAAAAATGCAAAAAAATATATTGAAAAACGAGAAATAAATGTTGAAAACAAAATTAAAAATTATCAAAAACTGAACAAAAAAATCTAAAAAAAATCAACATGTTAAAAACAGAATTCATGTCTAATAAAGAAGCTCGACTTGAAAACAAAAAATTGTTCAAAAATGAAAAAAAAGTCACCCAAAACTTTCAAAAAAAATTTGAAAATTTGAAAAAATCATTTAAATTAAAAATAATTGGTTAATCAGAAAGTATTTAGAATTAGAGCAAATACGCACTACAATAAAATTGAATTCAAAAAGCCCAGAAGGATAATTCACGATCATTGATCGAATTTAATGGAAACATCGCACACTTTTTTTTATTTCTGAACGCTTTTAATTTTTGAACAGTTATTCATTTATGAATAATTTTTGTTCTTCATTCTTTCAATTTTTTCTTATTCATTTCAGAACCTAATTTTTAATTATTCGTTTCGTTTTTATTTGATTTTTTTATTTTCTTTTGCTCAATTTTTGATGCATACATTTTATGGAATTTTTCATTATTTTCAAATAATTCTTTGTTTTAAAACCCTTTTACGAAACTTCTTGCTTAATTACTTATTTTCCAATTTTTGCTTCATTTTAGTTTTTTTTCAATTTTAGAAATAATTTTTAGAAACTTATTAAAAGTTATAAATCATTAATAATTGAAAACAACTATTTTCCACCCATCAACCGAGTACAAGGGGTAAAAAGTATTAAAAAAATAAAACCTACTTAAGGTGGTGCTTCGGAAAATAAGTAGGTAAATGTGATAAAATTGATTTTAAAATAAAGAAATGAAAAAATTGGAAAAATAAATGCTTAATCGGTTGAAACAAAGTCTCTAAAATAATATATTATAATTTTAAATCATTTAGTTGCGTTACTTTTGAGAAAAATACTGCAAATGAAAATTATATCCTATTTTCATTTGCAGTATTTTTCTCAAAAGTAACGCAACTAAATGATTTAAAATTATAATATATTATTTTAGAGACTTTGTTTCAACCGATTAAGCATTTATTTTTCCAATTTTTTCATTTTTTTATTAAAAAAACAACTTTTTCGCATTTACCAACTTATTTTCCGAAGCACCGCCTTAAATAAAGAATACCTACACCAAGTCCTACATAAGACATTTTTGGCATTGAAGTTGTAATTTCGGTGATGGTTCGGAATCCGACTCCACTTTTTTTTTTTTTAATTTGTGTATTTTTCAACGAGGAATTCAATGGTGCTACTCATTTTCGCGTCCGACTTTTAGTCAACGAGATATTCACGATATAAGGTGAATATTACTGTAGGTCTACAGATGTACTGTTGTGTATAGGATAATTCTTATACCTATTTCTAAGGTTTGATTAGTCAATTAAAATTATTTATTTATTTACTTATTCGGTCATTTCAATGAATGTTATAATAGGTTATATAAGATATAAGCAATGCTTAGAATAATACAAGGAAGTTGGCAAATACCCAAAATAATTTTTTACTTCACATACGTTAGTTATTGGTGTACAAGTGTATAAAGAGGAAAACGCTAACATTTCCACGACTTTTTCCATTTCTACGTACAAGGAAAAGAGATTGCCCGGGTAAGCTGAGCTGCTGTTTGCACATCACAGACATGCATTTGCAAATGTGCAGGGTATCTCAGACACGAGACATTGAAACGATCAATATATCATTCATTAGCCATATTTCTGTCGGTCACCTTTCAGAAAAACTTACGTCGCTCATTATTTTTTTATGTTAATATAAAATACACGTTTTATTTGCATATTAGGAATATATTTTTTGGTTCTCTGTATTGCTCTCTATTGTCACACAGGTGAAAATCAAGTACACATCTAACGCGCATCTAATTAAGTTAACGTCATATACGGAATTTGTTTAGAAAATAATATTCGTGTTGACCTTATTTAAAGGGAAAACAAAGCAAAAAGACGTAATTACGTAAACGTATAGACAAAATAAATTCGTAATTAGGAGCACTTGCGGTTTACATTTTGAAACTGTAGTAATTTGATGTGATACAAATATGTGAGAATTGATGGAATATTACGAAATGAATTATGGTAGGTAAATTGGTAGGGAATATTCTTTGTTTACTAGTATTTAGAAAAAGTAATTTAAGATGAATAAAATTTTCTTTAGTGATATAACAACAGTACTCACCTCGGAAGAATATTTTCACCGCAACAAAATAACAAAGAAAATAAAAGAATTATGGAACTAACGCCGAACGATTTCACAAACAGATAATCAATACGGACACAAAATTGATAAATACGAAGAGATACTTCCACATACACTTCGACAACTCGAGAGTAAACGTACAATTACTGAAATGTGCAGAAACGAAGAACCAGCACCGTAATAGATGAAAAACTCTTTCGAATTGTATTGTCGTCACGCCTCGTGTACTCGCGACGAATGGATAAGTTTCACACTTGCCCCCACTCCTTAAAGGGTACATTAACTAGCCGTTACGATTAAACAGCTGTTTTGCACGTGTATCTCAAAGGCCACGGTCGTTGCCTTAGTAACCGCATTACTTCCAGCTATTCGTCGACGCGCGAGCTCTTTTTTATGGAAAAAAATTGTTAAATTATGGTAATTCGGTTAACTTAAAGCGTCGTATGAAATGCTAATTATTCTTACACATTTTACGTAGTTTTAATCGCGTAAGATAGAAATGAATCATCGAATGAATGCAAATGTTGCTCGATCCCAAGAGTCTGTAATAGATATATACTTATTATTCCTTCATGCATAGTTCACCTTTACTTACTTTTCTAAGATTGTCTCGAAAATAAATTGTGAACTCTTATCATTTATCACAAATTTTACCAGCGAGTGCGTTGTGCGCAGAACAAAATTGGTTCTGCGCATAACTTATTCACATGTTAAATTTGTGATAAGAAATACAGCTGTGTTATCAAAACAACGTTCATATTTTTAGAGCATTTTTCAAGAACCCAAAAAATTCTGAAATTTCAAACAGTATTATGCTTTATAGGTACCTATACCTAATAGCATATCATAGGATGAACGGACTCGGTGAAGGTTGAGATTATTTTTTTTGGGAAAATTATCTTTTAGTACTTGTAACTTTTATCTGACATTTGAAGCCTATCAGATCATGTGAATGAAACATCAATTTACGAAACGTTGACCTACGAATTAAAATTATCCACGATCACGGCACAGAATTATTGAAGAAGAAATTTACTAAATAAATGGCACATGGAGATCTGTGAAATTCATTCATTACTTGTAGATAATTTTACCGATGATAAAAAAATGTGATTAAAAATTTGATACATCAGTTCTTAATGAAATTTTTTTACAAAGTGTTTTTGGTACTCAAATTCAGTACCTAAACTTAATTATTAAAGTACTGCTTAGTCGTCGATACTTTCGTATAGATTGATATTGTATAATCGTTCATAATTTTTAACAAAATTTCTACTGGTGTAAAAAATGTTTACGATTAGATAACAAAATAACAGAGAAAGGTGGTAATTTATTATTTACATACAGGGTGTTTCACTTCAATATAACGTCTTTTATAGCACATGTAGGGCTAATAATATATAATACTCATGCAGATGATTTGCTTGATACACTTATCTGAGATACAAAGCTTAAAAAATATTTTCTATGCTGATAATGATCAACTTCGATACTTTTTTTTTCGTCGCACGAAATGAATAAAAATTTGTTGTCCAAGCAAAATATTTAGAGTATCCAATGTAGTATTACTGATAGAAAAATGGCTTTAAATGATTAAGAAAAGAGGGTAAAAATAAAAAATAAAAATTTAAAAAGAATCGTAATTTTTTGATATTTTATGCAGATAATTTTGAAGTATACTCTAATGACCTCATGATTGGGAGATTTCTTGAAAAACTGGCATAGCACTCCTTTAATTATATATTCAAGACAGATGTCATCGAGACTATTGAAAATGAGGGAAAAATCAGAAGAAAAAAAACAATTCACCATAACAAAACTTTTGGATAATCTTCATCTCTAAATCCAAGCTAGGTAATTCGCTCAATCCTCCCCTCCCCCTAAAAAATGAGCGGTATAATAACAGAAATAATGCCACCTCGACAATTTGCTTTAAAGCATTCTCAGAAGCTCTTTGTAAAAATCTGAAAAAATAATTGATTTTTCGTTACGTTATTTCATAATATAATTTTTCAATTATTCTACCTACATTTAAATCGCGGTCAATATTTTTTTATCAGTACTTTTGTAGTGTATTTTCAACATTTTTACGAAAAACTACTCTCCTACGCAACATGGATTTCACATTGAAAATTTCCAAAAATATCTTTTGAAAAAATATGTTTGTTCGCCTATTCCAACTTGTCAATGTCTCATAAATGAAGTTTTCAAAAAAATATTCTTATGAGAATTTTGTCAAGCAATTTTTTGGTATTTAGATCTACCCGGAGGGCATCCAGTCAAACCATGCGATATTTAATAAAGCATGGTCAAGAAGATCAAGAATTACGTCCAAAGCAAAAATTATTTTTGGAGCTCCATTTTCAATTTTTCTCTTAGCGAAAAACAATTCTTATTAGAATGATTCTGAAAAGTTTTAAAATCTAAACTACACCCTGTTTCTTTCCCCCCTCGTCTTCGGAATGAAGTGAAAGTCTATAAAAAAAATTAAATCACGTTGGCAGCGATCACCATGACATGTCTCGAAGTTATCTGCGAAACATGTGGAATTTACCAATATTTCGCAGTTTTCCTATTATTTCTCACTACCTATCAGTTTTACTGCCATCATTTTTTTGTTGGTAATATTAAATTGCTTAATCTACACTTTACTGCCAGCATTTTAATTTGCTTTGAACGATGAAATGAAAATTTTCATAACTGATCATTACAAAAATGAAGAAATATTCGATACCTTCAAAAAGTACACTGAACAAACTTTCATACACGATTGTTGAGTAAGTAGCTATAGGTGTGATATGAAGGAGCTCATATTGACATGAATTACTCTATAAAATTTCCTGAAAGAAATAATTTCATTTTCAATCAAATTGATATTGTTATCTTATGTTGAAAATTGAATAAAGAATCAAAATGTGAAAAATTTACTTCATATGTGTACGAAGATAACGGTTTCAAGAACTCGTAAAAGTAAAATTATGAATAAATGTTCACTACAGTACGTCAGTAAACGTGAAATGTATTTCCTTATAAAATCATTGCATATGTCGTTGTTTCAATAATTAGCGACAAGTTTGTCCCCATCCACGCACTTGTAAAATATCGCAGTCTATTTACGGAACAATATGTGAAGTATAGGTGATGCCCAATATCAATAAATATTTTAATTGAAAGCAGAAGAAATATTATATATTTCCATTATAATTAATCTTAAACTGATGCGATATAATTTTTGATTAGCATTAAAACATCTTTGATGTTCTAATCAATTGTGTCCACAATGACTTTCATTTAAAAAAAAAAAATGATATCAATTGATACCTAATAAACACTTTTTGTTTTATTTCCAACTCTTATAATACTCTCCAATTGTGAAGAAACGATTACTGTTTTATTTGACATAATATTAATTTGAATAAATTTGATCGTTTTGCTTGGAAAGTTTATAAAGATTTCTTTGCATTTTTGTTTCTCCACTTCAAGTCTTTTCTTTACAACTTTATTATAATTGACGGAGATTACAACTCCTCGAAAAATATCTACACTGTACATGGCAATATCAACTTCAAATTTTGGATCCTGGGTGGGCATTATGACTCCGAACTCCAACAATTCTTGACTCATATAAATAGCTATTACATCGACGAGTGATTTTACTAGATTTTCTTCGCTACGTAAAGATTCGTTCAACGCACTGTCCGTCATTAAATGTTGAAAAGTAGGCAAATGTCTGAGAAATATTTCAAAATTGTCGGCTAATTCTTGATCCGGATATTCTTCGTTTCTAATGAGTTTATTCAAATACGAAGAAATAGAAGCTAGCTCATGCATAGCGATGCGATACATATTTTTATAAGCTGCTATCATAGGTTTCGTGAAATCTGTGAAAACTTCTAGATTCGGAATGCATAATTCAATATCAGTCACTCGACCTATACGTACAACAGACATCCTGTTGGAAAGAGTACCGGGTACGATGGTTAGGAACCCCCGAACTAGCAAATATGAGAAAAATACATCTTTTATGGTTTTATTTGCTTCGCAGCCATAAGGTGAATTGATGGTATATCTGAGAGATTCTATGCAGGCCTCGGTGAATCCTTTTTTACTAGCTACTTCAATTATGACTCTTTGTCTCTTGATCAATTTGAGGACGTTATGTCTAATTAATGAATTACATAAGACAATTTCTGTAATGAAAGTATGCTCTTCGCATCTCATCCAAAATTTTTCAACTTCTTTCGTTTGCAAAAATCTCCAAATTGGTAAAGGATTGGTAAGCGTAACACCTGGATAATCGTTCAGTCTATGTCCCCCGAACCAAAGGCTTAGCATTTCTAAATGCTCTGGATCCATAAAATCGGAATGATTTAACAGCATTCCTACATCATTGTGATTGAAGCCGAAAAATTTCACTAAATCGCCTTGTAATGACGTGTGTGTTTCGAAACTGGACGAGTCAAGAGGTAAATATCCTGTCAAGATTCCTTTATAAATTAATTTATTACTTTCGAAAGAATGCTTCAAAAACAATAGGTAAAACGTCATGAAATCGCGTTCCTCTTGTATAACATCTCTTCTTTGCAATAAACCGTCAATTGGTCGATCATAATCATCCAATAAAATTACAACACATTGATCGAAATATCGATATAATAATCGAGACAAAAATTTCAGACTTTCCTCCAAAGGAACTCCGCTAACATGTCCATACATGAACTTTTTGAAATTGGTTAATTCTTCTCGTATTTCTTTTTTTTTATCTTCGTTTTGAGTCTTATTGAGAGCTTGATTTAGATAATTTATTAAATAATGATGTTCTACAAAAGCCAACGAAATAGCATTTCTAATATCTTCGATTATTTGCGCAACATCAGTACTCCAATATGTTACATTGGTAAATGATAAATAAATGACAGGGTATTCGCCTTGAAATACATCAATAACAGTTTCCTCTTTTAAAATATTCAAAGGTTTCTTCAATTTTTTGACTTCATTAGTTCCAGTTGGCACTTCACCATATCTGAATAATTTATAATTTTCTGTAGTCGTTCTGTTGATTTTCTTACCGTTCGCGTCAACAACTATTTCGAAAAAATCTTTAATCATATGCAAATTAACACTTTTGCACCATTTTCGTGGGCGAATTATAGCAACTGATTTATCATTATTTACCACAATTTCTCTTAAGAGAAATGTTTTATCTATGAAAAATTTAGTATTATTCAGTAATTCTTTGAAAGTGCTAATCTGCATGTAGGCGTTCCTTGATGCATGATCGTTGTTTTCTACCACGTTGAGGGATGATGGAGCATGTAAACTGCGTATGCCTATTATTGAAATACACCAACACACAAGCAGAGGAAACAATGCTGCTCGATTTGACATTTATAATGTTATGTATACTAACAGTAAAAAATATCGACAAATTACACTAATTTGCCATTTTTTAATTTAAAATTAAAAAAAAAAAAACTTTACCAATATTATCATCTCTTTAGCCATTCAACTAATTTTCACGAAAATTCTAAGAAATATTTATAAAGCTAATACACATTTTTTTAAACAAAACTAAATTCTTATGCAATTGATATTGGAATCGCAGGTATCAAAACCTTCAATGTTATCATCATGAAATCAATTTTCATTAATTATTTTTTCATTAAGCTTGCCCTGATTCTGCCTCGTACCATCTATTACCAATAGCAGATTACCAAATTTCTTACATTCTTAAATAGAATGAGGTAATTGCGCTATTAGAATTCATGTTAGTATTATAATTTTCATGCTTGGAAAAAATTATTGAAAATTCATCATTAAATCAGTTTTTCTCTCTTGAAAAAATACTCCATGATGCTCCACGATGACGTATCCTATCATATTTCAAATTTGAAAAGGATAAAATAACAAATTATTTTAGTTTTTCATTTTCGAAATGATCACCGTGAAAAATTTCAGTGTTTTTTCATGCTCACTAGATCAATATCGCATTATCTGAAATCTCGGGACAGTAAAGTACAAATGAAGAAACTCTTAGACTGAGAGTCGCATAAAATAACAATTCTGATAAGTGATTAACTACAATTTAAATAAAAATTGCGATTAAAAAAAAAAAAGAAGAAAATTGAATTACGTTCATTTAGCACTCCTAGCGATCAAATAAAGAACTACACAGAATGGAGTAAACATGGAGGCGTGTTCATTGCCATTCGAGCAATGCAAGTGATGGTATTTCCTTTCCATCCTTTCTACAAAATTCTTTATTAGTGTTTGTTGAATTGTTGGGTTAATTTTGTGCAATGTAAGTTGTGTTAGCAAAAATTGTCATCATCTATAAAGACACTAAATGAATTAAAGAATTAAATATTTTAAAACCCGCAGTGAATACCGAATCATAGAATAGCACCCATACTTTTAGTTAATTTGCCATCCAAACAATAAAATGTGGCGAGTTCGTGATATAGCTGATAAGATGTAAGTTATGCAAATATAATTCATTTCTAAATAATTATTCTCCATTTATATATTAGTACCAATTACAAATTACTTGACATACATTTCATAAATAAATCTCCGAATTATGTCATCGATCGATCGTATGACTTCCTACACCAGATAATTTCAGCCACGTAAAGACTTACGATATCATTATTTATTTAATATTGGTAACGTTAATTTTTCCAGCACCAACGTGGTGATGAATTATACCGAAATTGAAGCTAAGGTCCGAACAGCGACGAATGACGAAGCTTGGGGACCAACAGGTAAAATGAGTGATCGAATTATTTTTTCAAATGACCGATAAATCTTCGAAACTTCATGAGATGAATTTTTAGGGCAATTAATGCAAGAAATAGCCCACGCTACATTTACCTTCGAGCATTTTCCTGAAGTTATGACTATGTTATGGAAAAGAATGTTACAAGATAATAAAACTAATTGGCGTAGAACGTACAAGGTTAGTCGATGTCATTTATTCGGTATACGTTTCGAATCTGTTATTATATAATAATTTCTGTGAATAGTCCCTATTATTGTTAAATTACCTCGTACGTAATGGATCCGAAAGAGTGGTTACTTCGTCCAGGGAGCATATATACGATTTACGCGGATTAGAGAATTACTCGTTCATAGACGAGTTTGGTAAAGATCAAGGAATTAATATAAGGTAATGATTCAATCATTTCTCAACAAAAAAAAAATTATGATAAGTTATTTATGCCTCTTCTTTTTTCGTAGACATAAGGTGAAAGAATTAATCGATTTCATTCAAGACGACGAGAAATTAAGAGAAGAACGTAAAAAAGCTAAGAAAAATAAAGATAAATTTGTGGGCATGTCGAACGAAGGTTTGACTGGGTCACGAGGCTTTGGTAAGCAACAGAAAGCGAAGCGTCATCTTGGTGCGTTATTAACGACCTGAATTTTAATTATTATTTATACGTGCATTAGGTATCGATGATAAACGTTATTCAACTCCTAAATGGATTTCCGATGATAATCAATGGGATAGCGAAAAAAACAAAGGAACTACTTTAGGATTCAATGAAACCTCCTACGATAGGTATGTACTAAGTAGGCATTCGAATCGTGTCTTGGGATTTATTTCTATTAAAATTTTTTTTCTCAATCAATGAAGCGATGAAAACGAAAACAAATACGATTCTGATGCGGAACCAGAAATCCCCAAAATTCCCTCTCTCGGTTCGTCAACAAATAATAACATCGTCATAAATACACCCAGTCCTCTCTCCACGCCTGCTAATACTACTCCAACACGTACCAAAACTACATCTGTGAAAAAAATTGATCTAGGTGCGGCCGCCAACTATGGAAAAGATGCATCGGTAAGTGTCCCAATAGCTTGGAAAAATCGTCCATACGATCATTAAAATTGTAATTTTCTGCAAAGGTGGAAAAACCCGCAGCTGTTGGCCAAAGCCAAAATTCAGATTTACTTTGTGATATTTCCTTCGATACCGGCTCCGTTCACACGAGCAAAACCAACGGCCAGAGTTCATCGTCAAACGATGGTATCCCAGAATTTGGTGACTTTACCGCAGCCTTTTCCAACGTAACGTTAGAAAATAAAACCAACAATAACGATAAGTAAGCGCCATTCAGTAACGATGACGTGTAGTATTGTTGAATAATTGAATACGGTCTGTTGTATTTGATAAACGAGCTAATAACCTCGACATTTTATTCAGGGTCGAAGACGAATTCGCTGATTTTAGTTCCGCTTTTTCTGGTCCCGTTTCCATTTCGTCGCCAAGTAAGTGTAATAATTTAATTTACGTATTTGCCGAGGTATTTAATCGACTAATTTATTAATTGGTTATCGAATTCAAGCAGATAACATCACTAACGTCGTTTCAAATGATTCCTTATCAAATGCTGATTTGTTATCGGGCTTAGCTCCGACAAACACACCTTCCTTGTTAGACACGAATACTGTATTCAATTCTAATGCTAATTCAAGTAAGTTAGCTAATTTCGAGTAAAATATACACCTAATCAGGGACGTAGCGTTGGGTGTGTACCCTCCCCCCCCCCCATCCAGGTCAACCGGAATAGTTCGTTAAGAACTGGTAAATCTTAAAAAGTTGGCAAAAAAATAATAAAGAAAATAACACTAAGATCTGCTAACTTGATGAACTGGTCAAAAATACTACCAACATAAATTTTGAATCCCTTTAATTTTTTTTTTTTTTTATTTATTTATTAAAATGAAAACAAAAGCTGAAATATTCTTTCGCAATTACATCTGAGCGAATTGAAATTTTTTTCGTTGTAGTAACATAAAATAAAGCTATTGTTTCTTAAAACTTCGTAGCAAAATGATGAATGTTCACACTTTCACAAGTTCGATATTATTATCGTATGATATTGGCATAACTATAGCGTCATAACAGCGCCTTTTACCTTGCATGTACAAGTTCGCTGTATTATACATGTATTTTGGTTTCCCAAGTTAATGCTAATTCTGATTTAACATGACGTACATATAAGTAACGAGTAGTGTACATAATAAGGTGAAACGAATTCTGTTTTTTCTTGAGAAAGAATTTAGTTTAACGCTTAGTTGCAAAATGATCTAAAGAAGTTCAGTTTCCTAGATTAATATTTATACCCTCCATGATTTGATAAAAGTTTGGAATTTTTTTAATTTCAATTTTTTTTTTTTTTATAAATTGACGCCATGTACAGCACTGGGCTAGGGAGTGCTTAAGTAGGGTTACAGGAGTGGATATAAGGCGGTTAGTGGACGAAATTCAGTAAGTGGAGTAATTAATTTTTAACGATTTGAAAAATTTTTTACAACCAAAGGCTATATTTTGATATAATGTTACACGCAATTTGAGTTTTTCATGCATATTGGAAATAGTTTTAGAGTTCCTTAAATGATGAAAAAATAAATAAATAATTTTTTTTTTTAGTTGAAAGGACGAAATATGGCCCTCGAATACAAAAAATGTTTCAAATTGCCCGAAGCAATTTTTTTAATTTTTTGAAAATTTTTGAAAATTTAAAATTTATAAAAATGTTTAAAAAATTTATAAAAGTGTTTGAAAATGTGAAAAAATGTATGAAAATTCAAAAATTGTCAAACATTAACCATTTATGGAAAGTATAAATATATATTAATCTAAAATGTTGAATTTTTTGGGCGTACTTTTCGGATCATTTTGGAGCCATCAAGCGGTGAGCCGGTGAACCGAATCGAATTCCAATAAAAAACAACAACAACAACAACAAACTTCGTTCCATTCTAGTGAATAATCTTTCTCTCTTTATCATTATTATCATTTTTTTTTTTTGTTATACTACACAAATTGAAGGTCATGTCTTGTTCCTGAAAAGTTTTCTATATGATATGATAGAGAAGTAATGGGAAACTAGAGTTCCATAGTCAACCCTCCCCCTCACCTTATATGCCGTCTCTGAGGTGACGGGAAGGAACAAAATGTTGGTCGATCTGTAGTTCTGTATTTTCAAAAAAAAAAAAAAAAAACACTTCTATTACTCCGATTGAGATGGAATCAGATAAATTGAAATTAGAATCTCAAAAGATATATGCTGAAAATTTTTCAAATTTTTTTGACTATCAATGGCGGATTTATGAGCATATAAGTTACAAAAGAAATGCAACAGAAATGTCGATTGAAAACGGTTTTGCCCTTTTCAAATCAAACGGTGATTACGTCATTGAATGGAGTATATTGTGCATAGATAACAATAAGCCCTATTCTGTTTTAGTAATTTTGATAAGAGTTATAAAATTTTCAAAATTTGGATATTATGAATTTTTACTGTTTTTGAAGAAAATACTAGAAAATTTGAATTGAAATTTTTTGTATCCATGGTATTGAATAGATCATAAAATTACCCATGGAAAACAATAAGCTCTAATATTTTAATAATTTGGCGAAGAGCTAGAAATTTTCAAATTTTGGGTGGTTCTCATTTTTTCAACATTAGTACGTAACACGTGTGCACATGTGAAATACTTTTTTCAAATTTTGAAAATTTTTGTTTTTTTTTCTTATATGATTGAGTTATTCACGGACACCATCGTTTGTAAATTTTAGCTCTGTGAGTGCTTTTGGAGGGGAGTTGAAGCAAAAAAAAAAGGGCTTTTAGAGGGGAAATTAGTGCAAGAAATTTCACGAATTTTCCATTTCTCTTCACCAAATGTACCTAGAATGGTAAATGTTTGTATGTAACGTTAGTTTGAGACTATAATTTGACACGTTGAATTTTGGTCAAATTAGATCCAAAATGGCGAATCGTCATAATTTAAGGGGAGCTTAAGGAGCTTTAAATGACTGAAAATATGATTAATATGAACTAATATGATTGTTGACGATAAGAAGTGTATTGTATGCGAAATTCATGTCCACACATGATGTTGAAGGGGAGAAGGATGGGTTATCAAGCTTAAAATGTGATGGGGTACTCGAGTGCTCGAAAATTTTTCACTATAGTGAAGTGAATTCGGAGGGGAGTTATAGCGAAAAATAGATTTTTGAGGGCAAAATAATGCAGGTAATTTCATAAATCTTCTATATCTCACCAAATTGACCTTGAGAAGTCAAGAAGTCAAGAGTTTGTATGCAGGATTAGTTCATGGCCAGAATATGACCTCTTGAATTTGGTTCAAAATGGATCCATTGTCATTAAGTTGTAAATAATGATTATCAAAATATACACGAAATAAAAGTGTTTAATTAAAGAAATCTCTGTGAACATTAAATATCAAAATATTGCTCAGGAATGAGCAATTATACCCTAAGGTATGTAACTCTGTTGGTTTCAAATTGTCGAGTCGGTTGTTTTTCATAATTATTATGTTTTTCGTTTTTAAATTCGCATAATAAATACGTTAAAAATATATCGAATTTGTGAGCTTATATTGTATACCTGTATGGTCTGTACTTCATTTAATACTTCATTCAGCAAAAAAAAAAAAAACAAAAACAAAAACAAAAAAAAAACGTAAAATTGTTGATTTTAGTTGACAAATTTCTCATTTTCAACCCTATCACCCTTAGGAAGTTGGCTTCGCTACGTCCCTGCTCATAATATTACGAATAAATTTGCACTACCGATCATTTTCACCTCGTTCATTAGTCCCACCATTTTTACGACCAAGTTGATAACATTATATCACCTACAAGTGTAAATTATCAATTACCATTCAAGCACTCGTGCTTGTCGACTTGTCGTTCGTTTATAAATGCGATAAATATTGGCGTGCGAATTTCTTTGAAAAGCGATCTCTTAATTACTCGCGTATTATTACACCTGCGTTTATGGTCGTTCGGCGTGAAACGCGCGATGAATAAATTTTCACGTCGTGTTTACTCACTTAATGGTCGAGTTGGTATTTATTTTGCATTTGTATGTAACGATGACGTCATGTATGAAGTCGAAGGAAATCGAATGTTAAAGGCAACGTAATGTGTTCCCAAGTCGAAAAATCAACGGTTAAGAATCGCATATTATGTCGGTGCATGGGAATGAAAAATGAAAACAAAACTTTGCCATGTGTAAATGTAAATACAATCGAGAGAACGAATCAAGGTCCGTGGATTTTGAATGCTAATTCGAGAAATAAAAATCTCCCAAGTTTTGAAAGCCAAATAAAAAGAATTTTTTTTTCAGCGTGAAATTCTACAGAGAAATGATGGATTTTGGTTTTTTGTTTTAAATTATAACTATGAAGTGAATCGAACGAAGTTGGACGATTATTTTGCGTAATGTGTTGAAATGAAATTGGAAGGTTTTTTTTGCCAGTGAAGTCGTTTACAATGTACATTTTCTATTGTTATCGTTATTGTTTTGCTTGTTTTGTTTTGTTTTATTTTATTTATTTATTTATTTATTTATTTTTTTGAAGCAGAGAATGGTCAAAATATAGGAAAGCATTTGGTCTCCGATTATATTCATCTTCATTTATTTTGTGAGAAAAAATTATATTTTTTTTTAAAATGAAAATGGGAAAATTTTTTTCCTTCAGACAGCACGAATGCATAATCGTTATATTACCACGTTTTTTTTTGTAGGGTTGGAGGTACAGTATTATTATTATTTTTTATTTTTTATAATTGACTAAAACGAAGAGAGATATTTGTTTTCAGTTACAATTATTTTTTGTAAAAAAATCATTTCCTTTTTAATTGAAAAAAAAAAAAAAAACGTTGTCCATCTTTTTTTAAGATAAGAGAGGGAGTGTAGAATTGAAATAAATTTAGTGGTATCATTTTACATCTTCGAGAAAATAAATTGTTTTTTAGCAATTTTTTTTTTTGGCGATTTTATTACATCTGAATTTCGAAACAAAATAATAATATGATAAACATATTTTTTTCATGGTGGAAAGAAATTTCTTGGCTGTATATTAAAAAAGAAAATAATTAAGATAATCTTGTAAGTTACTTATTTTGCTACAGAAAACTAGCTTAGTTAGAAAAATGGATTCTTCCTCGTTTATCATTATTACTATTATTATTCATAAATTATTAATTTAAAACAGAATTTGAAAATAGAAATATCTCGAAAGAATAATTATTTTAAAGCGCGAAAAAAAATTGCTGTGAAATAATTACGTTCTTAGAAATGTGAAATGTACCTACTGCATTGTCTCTTGCTGCTTTGATGCTATCTACCCTTTGAAGAGAAGTAAATTTCGTAAATGAAGATAATGTGTGTATGTATTCACGCTGTCTATCTGGAGGAGTTTTTTTTTTTTTTTTGAATTCAATAAAACATTTTACGCAAAATAAATGTAATTGAGTGTGATTGTCTCGATTCATTTTTGGTGGACTAAACAAAATTTCATATCAAAACATTTATTTGAGTCAGCTGCGGTAATTAGGAACTGCTTCTGTTCGTCTTTGAAAAATTGATAGATTGAACGAAAAATTTAAAATAAGTGAGGTGATGTTTTTCCAACATATTATGTAATTATTTTTCAAAGGCTAACGTTGCAAACCATATTTTTTTTTATTTTTTCATTTCTTTTTTTTTTCAACTTTTAAATATTTTTATTATGATATTTTACTAAAAAAACAAAAAAAAAAAAAAAACTTTACAAATACTATTATCTAAAATTTCCGAAAATGCATATTTCGACTTTCATAAATGCATGTTAAGCATATTTCACTATTTCAAAATGTGTATTTTCATTTCCGAAATTGGGCGAGGGGAGGAGGTAATTTTTCGGAACATGCTGTAACTCAAATAGATATTTCGAAAGACGCCAAATTTAATGTATTCATTCATTTTTGAATTTTTTTCCTAAGAATTGATCTTTCCCCCCGCCCCCCTTCCTATGGAGATGCATTTACATAGTCTCTGTTTGTTATATCATGTTTCCTGATGAAAATGTGTCATTTCCCTTCACCTTATACTACGTGTTACTTTTTTTCGTTTTATAATTTTCACGATTTTTCCCAGTTTCAAAATGTTGAACCCCCTCCCACCCCACCCACCCCCCTGTTTACCTCCATATTGGATTTGGAAGTTGATTTTTGTGGTGAAGTTCTCGGGTGATTTTTAAGGTAACGATACTCACTTTGGTCGTATGCATCAATTTCGTAACAGCGGCCAGAGAAGGGGAGTGGAGGGAGAGGTAAGAAACGGTCGTCTCTCGAAGTAATCCAATGTTCGTGTTTTGCTGGAAATTCAACGTGATTTCATTTCACGTAACTTTCATTGTAACATTTTTTTTTTTGGCTATGAGTTCTTACCCTTCCCTCCTCCCCTGCTCCCTCCTATTCTACTCAATTAAAAAATAATCGTGTAAAAGGAGGGAGAGGTAAGAAACGGTCGTCTCTCGAAGTAATCCAATGTTCGTGTTTTGCTGGAAATTCAACGTGATTTCATTTCACGTAACTTTCATTGTAACATTTTTTTTTTTGGCTATGAGTTCTTACCCTTCCCTCCTCCCCTGCTCCCTCCTATTCTACTCAATTAAAAAAATAATCGTGTAAAAAAAAATCGTATCACTCGAGTGTTGTAAGTTTCTTCTTTCGTGCTAAATTAAAATTAAATTCTAAATCGAAATCCGCTCGCCTCTTCTTTTCAGCATGCCATTGCACATGAAAGGCGCGTCTTCGCGTTGATCGGTAAAATTATTAAAAAAAATTGAACATTCTACGAGCTTTAAAATGTTATAAAAAAATTCGTGGAAAATAGCGATAATACAGATTAAAAGTAGAATATGGTAGAATTTATTTTAAAATAAACATTTTTCATTAATTTTTTTTTTCCAATTTTTAAAATAAAATATTAGAGTAATAATTTTATTGTTTATTTGTTTAAACGAACGAAAAAAAAAATTATGAAATGCGAAAACGAATAAAAAAATATATCTCCCCTCCCTCCCCGCGAAAATGTGGAAGTGCAAATTTATCGAATTTATTTAATTGCCCTCACACGGAATCCTATACCTACCTATATGTAATTCGAAAAAAAAAAAACTCATATATCTTCTGTATCGTGCATGTACGTGAAATGGTATTAAGTAATCTGGATCCTAGTAGTGTTTATAAACCTTACAGCGCGAAGCGGTCGGCTAACCGAAGACGAATGGGAACGCGTCAGGAACACGTTGCTGAACGAAACGGACGAGAAAATTACGCGACAAAATGCTCGCCACCTTGTTACCGTCGTCCCAGACCGCTGACGCCTCAGATGATATGCGGTATGGACGAATCCGGCGATCCGATATTTGCGAAAAATTACTCGGAATTATTGGACTGGGCGAAGGCGAAGATTGGTTCGAATGCGTTGCTGCCTTCGATAGCGGATTTATTCGCTTTGGACGGAGGCGATGGAAAGTTATTGCTGGCGTGTTTGTCGACGTTGACGAATTTATTGAAAGAACTGTCGCCGGGGCCGTCGACTAAGCTCGATAATACTGTGTATATATGTAGACGAGTGATGGAAAGCGATTTTCTGACTTGTGCCGTTGTACTGGAATGTTTAAGTAATAGCTCGGTTTGGTGGAACGATCTGGTACAAATGGTGGTATCGTTGCCGAGCCGAGTGGCGAATAAGATGGGCGCGAAAACGCCCGATTTTTTTACTCGCCAGCATTTCGTTTACGTTGTATTCTGTCACGTGTTGAAATGTATGCAAATTGTCGCCGAATGCGAACGTAATCTGATCACGACTCGAATCGAACCCGTAGGGGTGTTGTTTGGTAAAACTGTGTCGTATTTAGATTGCGATGGCGATCAGTTGAAACGTGTTGTGCGCGTGTTCGAAGCGTGGTGTTGTAAATACGAGTACAAAGTGGTCGAACGTATGTTCGCCTCTTTAGAAGGCAATTGCTTGAATCGCGTAGCGTTAGCGGTGCTCAGTAGTGTAGCGGATGCTCGTAATATGCCACTTTTATTAGGACGATGTATAGGTAATCCTAGGTGGAGGTATTGTCTATGCGATTATATGCTGTTTAAGGCGTACCACCAAGACGATAGAATACTGGTGAATTTAATATGGTATTTGAGGAACGACGATAAATTGGGAGTGATTTTAGAGAATTTACTGGATGTTTGGGGCGATAAGAGTGCGCTGAGTAAGACCCCGTTTGAGCAACATTTGTATATATCGAAGGCCATCGTTTTGGCGGTTAAAGCCTTATCGCAGGTATCAGCTGTGCCTACGAACGAGGTGCAAAGTCGTTTATTAGTCGGAGTGCCTAATCATTTGGAAGCCTCCGAGGAACGTATACGAGCCGTTGGTATGATCGTGGTCGATCTGGTGTTCGGCTTCGTGAACCCGGGTGGTGAAATCGTATTCGAATACGAAGAGCTGCGTAAAGACTCCAAATATATAGTCGAACAAATACGAGCCATAGGTAACGTGGAATTCTTAGGTGCCCAAAATGCGTTCGTAAATGACGAAGACCCTTTGGAAGGTTATCTGAGTAATCTAAAGATGGCAGAAATCCAACCCATACCACCCATTCGGGTAATGGAGGATACGCCAGCGGTGGTTAAATCGTCTAATACGTTGGAATCGGACGACGAACCGTGGGACAGCGACGACGAATTAGAGCCTTACGATTTATCGAACGACGCGAAAATATCGCAATTAAAACGTCCGCGTTACTTACGCGATCTAATCGACGGCCTGTTGGAGCAAAAAGACGCGGATATTTGGATAGGTAGCGTGGAAGCGTGCGAGCGTCTGGTGAAAGAGCAGCTGCCCAATGACGATCCGTGTCTGGGTATCGAAATACTCGGCCTAATGTTGACTCTGGAGAGGCAGTTTTACATGGAGGATTTCGAGGCGAAGAGGTACGAAGCTTCGGTGGCCGTTGTGAACGTGTATCCGGAGCAAGGAGCTACCTACATCTGCGAACAATTCCATCAGGCTGCCGGAAAGTACACGATATCGAATAAAATGCTCATGCTCGATGTACTAGTGGGCTCAGCTAGGGATCTGGCAGCTCTGAAAAGTGAACCTGAAACGAACGAAGAGGCGGGTAAGTGGAAGTCGCTGATCGAACGAAGAATCGACAAGAATACCAGATACATTACGAAGAAACGTCCCAAACCGGTGACCAAAGCGAACGATTTTAATTCCTGCGTCGGGTATTTCTTTTACCCGTTGATTCGTGGTAGCGCTAAACGCGAGAATATCATGGTTCATTTGGTGGGCGTAGAGTGCCACCCGTTGATGGCTCAGTACCTCGATGCATTGGCAGTGATTATGTGCTCAACGGTGAATTGCACGATGGCCGGTAAGATGGCCAAGGAGTTGGTGGAATTCGTGGTTTGTTTCAGAGAACACGCGGATTTTAAAATTAGATGCGCGTTTTTAAGGTGCATAGCGGCTGTACTGGTTAGCCTACCGAGGGGATTGTTGATGGAGGAGGATATGTTCGGGCAGATTCTAAGAGTTCATTCGTGGATGGAGCAAGTACTGCAGAAAGGTGCTGAGCCTAATACCGAATGTCGTATTTTGATGGGTCAAGTTTTCGGTTTAATGAAAAGTTGTTTTAGTTTTAAAGATCTGTGATTGTAATATTTAAGCGAGTTTTGTATTTATTTTGTATGTATGTGGAATTAAATGAGAATTTTTGTACGGTTTTATTTTTCATTATTTGTGAGATTTTTCGATCGAAATGTAAATTAGGTAGATGGTATAGGTCATGTGTAGTGAATTCCGTGTGGGTATTGAGTAGGCAAGATTTGTGCCAATCAAACGTATATTTTTTCTTTACAGCCGTACCACCAGGATACCTATCGCTGTCGACTACGCCGATTCAACCGTTATCCTCTCCAGTTGCTCAAAACAGTTTAACACCGTCTTCCAATTCATCTAATAATAATAAGGTAGGTGTTTCAGAGGATGGAACGGCTTGATGGTGAAATCATCCAAAAAGTATGCAATTTAAACGACAATTTTTCGAAGAATTAGTGGTGCTCAAAATAGAGTTATTTTCGAAAAAATCACATATGCATATTTTTAGCTGAATTTTCAACTTGAAAATGACAGAGCTATTACAGTATACCTGATTTGGGAAGGAATGGGCGGGGTAGGGTGGGGTTTTCAATTTTTGTTTTTAATGTTGTTAACATTGCTTTAGCCTATTTGCTACTTTGACTTGCAAATGCTGAAATCAATATTGTATTAATCATATTCATAATATTTTATAGGTCTCAACAGTTATAAAACACCAGAGAAAGCGTATTTTAATTGAAAAAATTATTATTATTATTATTATTTTTTAATTGACTTTTCGAATACCATGTAGAGACCTAAAAGTGGTCTCGAATTCGGGTGAAAATGGCATAATCGAATTCGGCGTTTAGAATCGCGTATTTCAAGTGATAATTTGTGCTCTTGAGCCATTTTTTGGAAAACTCGAAATAGCGAATAACAATTATTTTTCGAGAATGACGTTACTTTGAGGACCTACCTCTTCTTCTCCAAATGATTAGTTGAGTCTTAAAATTTGGTCAGAACTATTTCAACTCAAAGTAAATAACATATCAAAATTTTATGAAAATCGAAAGACTTTTTTTGCTGTACTCCAATATTTAGGTCAAAATCAAAAAATTTCGATTTTTTGAAAAATTGCGAAAATATGTGTTTTTTTCACGAGCATTTAAATTTTTGTTAATTAAAAACCAAAATAAAATCGGTCATTAATCTTTTTTTTTGTGATTTTAGGGAAATTACCTGAAAATTAACTCCGTGTTTTCACATTTTTCGTGATTGATAGGAAGAGTTGAAAGAGCGAATTTACTGAATTTTCGAACGATTTATCTAGCCTCATTCCACTCCCCTCTCCTCTCCCCTTGAAAAAAACCTGATCATTGTGATCTAAGAAAAAAACAGTGATTTTACTCGACTTGAAATTGATAATTTTTACTTTCTTTCGAACGTAGAAGCTGTCACGTGTTTTTCTCTCTCTTAAATTTTTCTGAATGGGCAAACCTTTTCAATAAAATTCAGTTTTTTTTTTCATCATATAAAATGAGCAAAAAAAAATCCAAAAAATTTCATGTTCCAAATTTCTTCGAATCAGTTTTGAAAAATCGTAGTTTTGAGATTTTGGTGTTCATAGATTTGAAAAAAAATCGATTTTAACCAAATAAACATTTGAGATCGCCCCCTCCTCCTGATTTTCTTTCCGAAATTTGGTATTCTGTAATGCTTATTTGGAATTAATTTGAACAATTTTTACATCACCTAAATATCTGTAGAATTGATGACTTATTCTCTTAACCTTATGACGATCTAATATAACCATTATCTAAACAGGTATAAAATTTGCTAAACTCTGATTTTTGAAAATAAATCAAAAGGAAAAACAAACGAAATTTCCAAGCTTTACGCTGATATGGCAAGGTTACATATTGACCTGGAGAGCTGAGAAAGTTGAATATTGATCTGAAGAGCTGGCAGGGTTCAATATTGACCTCGAGAGGTGGTTAAGTTCGAATTTGCTCGTAAACATTGGCCTCGAGAGCTAGCAAGGTTGAATATTGACTTTCAGAGCTGGCGAGGTTAAATGTTGACCTAAAGAGCTGGCAAGGTTGAATATTGACCTCGAGAGCTATTAAGGTTAAATATTGACCTGAAGAGCTGACAAGGTTGAATATTGACCTTGAGAGATGGCTAGGTTAAATGCTGACCTCGAGAACTGGCAAGGGCAAGTATTGACCTGAGTAGCTAGCGAGGTTAAATGTTGACCACGGGAGCTAACAAGGTTAAATGTTGACCTAAACAGCTGACAAGGTTAAATACTGACCTCGAGAGCTGATAAGGTTAAATACTAACCTGAAGAGCTGGCAAGGTTGAATATTGACCTGAAAAGCTGACAAGGTTGAATATTGACCTGAAAAGCTGACAAGGTTGAATATTGACCTTGAGAGATAGCTAGGTTAAATGCTGACCTCGAGAACTGGCAAGGGCAAGTATTGACCTGAGTAGCTAGCGAGGTTAAATGTTGACCACGGGAGCTAACAAGGTTAAATGTTGACCTAAACAGCTGACAAGGTTAAATACTGACCTCGAGAGCTGATAAGGTTAAATACTGACCTGAACAGCTGGCAAGGTTGAATATTGACCTTGAGAGATGGCGAGGTTAAATTTTGACCTCGAAAGGTGGAAAGGTCGAGTATTGACCTGAATAGCTAGCGAGGTTGAATATTGATCTTGAGAACTGGCAAGGTTTTATCATGACCTGAAGAACTGGCAAAGTTAAATATTGACTCGAAGTGTTGAAAACTTTCAGTCGCATTCATTTGACGATTTTTTCACCAATTACTCACGCAGCTTGTAAAATTAACGTTGATTTATTATTTTTACATTCAGATCGGCAGCACATGGAGTAATTTAACCGGGGTTAACATAAATATCGACGATTTGGGATTATTGGCATCTAAAAAATCGCCCGTTTCGACGGCACCATCTATGAATCAATTGGCGACAGGTAAAACAGTCGGTGAGTATATCATTTTCATTAATTGTTACCGCTTACTTTTAAGTTTGGAAATAACGTTCACATCTTTAATGAAGCTATTTAAATGCGAAAGCTATTCCAACTAAAAACGACAGTTAAATACGAGTTCTGAGATATTCTTTGCATCGTGGTAATAGAAGAAAGCTTTTGAAAAATATATTTATTGACTATTTCAATTTTCGAAATTTAAATGCCTTCTTTTTGTACATATGTGAAAGAATTTTGGAAACTAATGCACGATTTTCACTGCGATGCCTTTTGCATAAAATGAGTTCAAATATAACTTGACATGTGGTAATAAATTAATTAATTTTCGCTGTTCATTACAGATAGCAGCTCGCTGATGATGAACAAAGCGAACCAATTTGGCTCAGTTCCTCCAGTTAGGCAAGCATACGTACCGATGTATAAATGATAGGAGGAAAACAACACCGAGTGTTTTTAGGCAATCTTTTTTTTTTCTTGAATTTTTAAAGAAAAATTCTTCTTTTAAATGTGTTTATAGAGCATAATAGCTAATTATCGTAATACCAGAGAAGGCACCATATGGAATGCTGGAAATCTAAATTAATTTTCGTTTTACCAACATCACCGATACATTCCGCGTTTAAAAAATTGTTGTTTTTGTTCATTAAGTATAAAATTTTGTTTGTATTTTAATTATAATTTTTTAAATTTTATTTATTTACCATCTGCGTAATTTTTACGGCTTTTAAATCGTCGCTTTTAAATGTTTTTTTGTTTTTTTTTTTTTTAGGCGTGTGAAAAAATTTTCTCTCGGTTGTGGGGTTATTACGTGTGTATTTGTGTAGCGTATAGTTTACCATTGAAATCGTGCAATAGAAGTTGTAAATTGGAGGGCGTGTACCAGTGGTAATTGCATTTTGTAATTACGTACGTTATTTGTATTAGGATAATAGTCGACGATTGTCGTGTACGAGTTGGAAACGATCGTCGAAAATTATCTTATTTAATTAAGCGTCGAATAACCATAGTTTAACGGCTGTTACGTGTAATTGTACTGCCAGTATAGGAAATATTCGTTTAATGGAAACTTTCATCAGTATTATTGAACATATTACGAATTGCAATTCATTGCGGTACATATCGATGTAAGATTATTTATTTATTGCGTTCGTCGTGGCGGCGAACTTACGAATTTCGTCGGCTGTGTGAAATTAGAGGTGCGAACGTGTTGAACGTTGGTTGTACGTGGAAATTTTCATATAACCGATTTCAATGTCATGGGTTACGTGTATCGTCGATATTGTTAATTTTTAATTCGTTGTGATTTTAATGTTGTTATATGGAAGCAATGTACGTATTTTTATTCGGTACTAAAAAAGCAATAGTAAAGAATGCGAGAGATGTGTAAAAATTTGCTCATTATTTTTGATTGAATGCTAATCAAAAGTTATACGGTGTAAGGAAATACATTACCGCCATAACATTTAATTTTCGCTTGTTATTTTTACAGAATTCATGTAATTTGCGTTCATCCTTTGAATAAGGTTTTTTTTTTCATTTTTATATTTACCGCCATGTTTCGCGGTAATTTTACGTTAGCGTAACAATCATTTTGAAGCAATTATATCGAATAATGGAAGTAACGTTTCTGAATGTGTATTACCATTTAATGATTAATTTTGAATTTTAATTCGTGTTGTATTTATTATTATTTTTCTCTCGTTGTTGTATATAATCAAACGTAACTACATTGTATTGTTAAATATACAAGGTGATGGTAAAATAAACATTCATTATTTATGTTGTAGCTTTTTTTTTTTTTTTTTAATCAAATATTTCGTGACCGAAATTCATCCAAAATTGGTGCGTATTGTGGCAGTTGATTTGTTGATATTTTGGGCATCTAGATTAAATAATGAGGGTGCCCAACGGGTACGAAAGTACGAAAAAGCTCGAATATCTGTTTTGAGGTACAAACGTGCGAAAAAGGTGCGAACACTCGCATATAGTACGAAATTTCGGTGTTATCAGGACAAATTTTTTAATTAACAGTCATGGAATGAATCCACATAGTTGTATGTATTTTTCCACTAATGATGAAGCATCCATTCATAAGAAATATTAATGTGGGGCTTCACGAAAGAAACTTCAATAGGTACTTGATGGATTGAAAATTGCAGTTTTCCCCTTTCTGGAGATCATTGAAACAAAGGAAAACAAAAATGCATAGTTGCTTCCTTCATTCGTGGAATTTAAATTGCATATGAGTGTGAGGGGAATACAATTTTTGCATTAAAAAAATGTATTCAAAAAACTAATTTTGGATTTTTTCTTTACGTGCCATGTGCACTGTACAGCAAAAATGTCTAGAGGCACGAGAGCAACTTAAATTTCAATTATTATCAACCTGCGCTTGGTCATCTGACAATATGTCCTTTTAAGTATTAGAATTGAGGTATTTGGATTGAGGGAGTTGATAGAGGAGACAATCAGTGAGGATGTGTGAAACAGTTATAAGAACATTATTAGAGATACATAAGGGAGTTGGTTGCTTGGTAAGAGGTGTTGGTAGGTTATGAGGAGTGTAGGAGGTAAAAAGTGAAAGAAAAATATGCTTTTGAAAATTTTTTTTAAATCTCAAAAATAAACTTATTCGCAAAACAGGAATATCGATTGAAATTTTTGAAAGGCATGAAAAAAAAACTTGTTTTTTACGGACACGTGTGAAAGAAGTATACAAAAATAAAAACAGTGTAAATGCTGGATAAACGGTTAACAAGATTTCACTGCTTCATTTAAAAAAATGTGAAAAAAATTCAATCAGGAAGAAACGATGCATTGAATAAAATAAAAAATGTAAGCAGCCATGTCGCATTACTAGAGCTGAGTTTCTAACTGGGACGTGCTCTGATTGAAATAATGTTGCAAACCCCCCTTCATGTCTACTGGCCATATCCAACACCAAGCGTGAAAATCCCTACTCTATCCTCCAAAAATCACTAAAGGAGCTGAACGTAGAACAAATGTAGTATTCCTTGCCTTGAAATAAGTATATGAAGACATATTTTTCGAATTATAGCTTCTTGAGGTTCTTCAAATTATCCTCAAATTTTTAAAGTCCGCTTTTTTAGATCCATTTTGTCCCAAATTGAGAAGGTCATATTCTGATCATCAAGTAACTCTACACATGAAATTTGGTCTAATTACACAGATTTGGTGAGGAGATATGGATGATTCAAGAAGTTTCATGACTCAAAACTTCCTCAAAAAGCCATTTTCTGTTCTAACTACCCTCCAAATTATCTAAGGAAGCTGAAATTTGGATATGTTGGTGTCCGTAACTCGCTCTTTCGTATGAGATCAAAACCAAAAAAATTTGAGCTATTTCATCTTTCTCCAGCCTTCCTCAAAATTTGAATGATCCGCCATTTTGAACTTTATCGAAAAAATAAAAAAGTCGTTTTTTGGCATTTTCAAAAAGAATCTCTCACCAAGTTTTGAGCGAATTTCATGCATACTCGCCGGCACTACGATTTGAGGGAAAAATATAAATAATATCATAAGTTGGACATTTGCCAGATTATTACAAATATTCTGAAATGCAAATATTTGATGACCTTATCTTACCCCGATACCCCCTTCCCAAATCAAGTAGGCTCTAATAGCTATCGTTTTCAAGTTAAAAAAGCTCAGGTAAAAAAAAAATCGAAAATAAGCTGACAATGACACTTGTTCTTCTAGAGTGCCCAAAATGAAATTCCAATAGATGACGGCTTCTTCTACTGAATAACTCTTTGATTTCTAGGAGATTTAGAATCCATCATTCAGTCACTCTTTAGGTTCCTCGCCTCAACTAGTAGCCTCCTTAAAGAAATCTAAATCTATAAGCACGTGCCTCTGGCCTCAGTGGCTGTACAAGACTCTCTAAAAAAAATAAAAGTTGGAAAAAACAGAAACAAATTTTTAAGTAATGTAATCTTTATTTTTCATAAATTTTTTGATTATTACTGCAAAATATTTTTCTGTCTTCAAAATTGTACCGTCTAGAGCTGCAGTCTGTACGTTGCCTATATCTAAATCCATTACTGAGTATTATCCAATGAAATGAAAATTTGGACAATTTATTGAAGGAATTAGGATTATGAAAAAGGTACAAATTTTAATGTCCAAATTTAATGGACATCTATAGAATGGACCAAATTTCAAGAAAAGCAGCAGTGAAAACAGTTCTCTGAGTTGATCGAAGCAAATACCAAAATGAGGTCAACTAAGTTATCAATATCCATCCACCACAATCTCCTTACCTGTCCAAACTTCTTGACTGATAATTTCCGCTTCTCGTTTTCCTTTCTCTAGAAGGAAACCGTTCTAACAACAATTCCTAGGAGGTCATTCCCTTTCTTGGAAGATGTGACTTCTTATATAAGATCTAACCTCAACATTCCAGTACTCCTTGCCTTAGTGGTAGAGCAAAGCATTAAAAAACATAATTGGTAAATTCGAAGAAATTGATTTCTGGACAATTTGAATTTTTTTTATGTTTAATGTTTACATTTTATTGCATGCTGACTACGAACGGTTTCAGCTTTTTATTAAAAAAAAATTGAGTTTCGACATTTTCTTTGACAAAACACGAAATTTGGTTTATTTTCAAAAATCAATAATAAATGAGGAATTTATAAACAGGACCGGAGAAAGGGGTAAAGGGAGCAGATTGCCCCCGTTCCCGGGTTCTTGAAAGAACTCGAAGATTCAAATTTTAGGTTTTAAAACTTTTTACGATTTAAATTAATTTTTTTTTTGTTTTAATTTTCATTATTTTTTTTTCTAATTTTTAAAAATTAGCGCTCGAAAATTTTTTTTCCTCTCGGCGAATTTTAATTATCTCATGCCCCGTTTGTAGGACACGTGTATAGTATGAACTTTATTTTTGTTTTTTTAAACTCAAGAGGTAAGATATGACCGAGTTTTACCTCATAAGGGTTCTCAAAATATCACCACATAACTTTAAAATGAGACCATTTGGACGTTTTATCGTAAAATAATGCATACTTTGGACACACCTGTGAGATAAAAATTGAAAATATTTTGTCCTGTGAATTTTAAACTTGGCTCGATATTATGCAGGTGACTTATGAATTTATGATTCATTTTCAAAAATATATAGGAAATTTGATACTTTTTCAAAAAAATTAAATAACTTGAACTCGTATGAATTTCAAAAAAAAGGGCAGCAAAAAATTTTAAACTATCCGAAAATAATTTTTTGAGATTTTTGAAACTTGGACTCATTTTAATTAGATTATCGAAACTCTGAGGTCATTTTGAAGGTGCTCTTTCAACTTTAAAGACTTGAATTTTTTCACCGCATTTCACTCACGCCATTTCTAAAAAAAAAAAAAAAAAAAAAAAAAAAAAAAATTTGGTTCACTTCGTTCACTATATTCTTGAAAAACTGATTTATTTCCTCACTATTATTTTACGTAAAGCGAATAAATACCAAAAATTGATACATTTTATTTTAACCAATTAAATATAAAGTAAGATGTGAAGATAATTTTTTTTAATTTGTGACAGTCTATCTATAGGTAGATTGCACCAAATTCATATCAAAGTCACTTCTTCGCTTTCTTTGACAATAAGGTTTGAAGAAAAAAATAATGTATTGGGACTTACATAGGTACACATTTTGTAATTTGAAAAAATCACTTTTATTTTTTGCATGGCTTGAAAAATACATTTTTTAAATATAATCTAATAATGGTGATCATTCAAAAAAAGAAGCAAATCGAAAATTTCGATCATCCTTGGAAATAAGAATTAAAAAATAAGTAAATATCAACAATTTTTTATTTCAGTTTTTTGTAATTCAAAATTTTATTTCGATATGTGCTGATTTATGAATGAAACAGCCGTAATTCTTATTAAAATCTGAATTACACTTATGACAAAAATGATTACGTTAGTATAGATATAGTTGCGACGATATTTTGGAAAACTTTAAGCTCAGTAAAAATATTTTTTACGAAATTTTAATATTTGGGAATTATTATTTTTCATGTATCTGATGTAATCTGTCATAGTATTTGATTCGAAACAGTTATAACATATTTAAAGTTTTCAGGTCTACTAAAAATGGGGACAAGCTCAGAAAATATTTTAATATGTTGACTATAAAAAAATTATTTAAATGAAGGAGGGGGAGATAATTTATTCTTTCGGCGAATTTATTAACCCACTCGCGACTTTTTTTTAACCTATGCACTTAATGTTTCATTACCGAAAATTTCACTTTCTTCGAATAAAAATCATAGAAAAAATATTCCCACGGATTTCAATATTCGAAATTCCATTTTATCACGTACCGAAAATCCCAATCATACAAGTATTACTGTAAATATTCCACATTTACGATAATACGCGTTTAGGCTTATGATACAATAGTAAACAATTTCCAACGTCACTATTCAAGCTAGTCATAGATGTTTATAAATTAAAAATACTCAAACAATAATTAACGTGACAGTTATTAGATAAAATGTACATGCGAAATCTTTATTAATCCATGTATCCAGTATTGAGAAACAGTATTGATAGGAACGAGATAGACAACGAAGAACAATTATAGGTAAGAGTTATTTATTTGCTGGATCTGCAAAAAACAACGTATATGTTTAATTAATTACTTTTATTTACCATAGTTGTAGGGTATACGACGTAGAAATGCGTTTGTTTTCGATATCAATGATATCGTTGGTCTTAGTGGCCGTGTTTTGGAACTCAGTGTTGGCAGGACAGGCTCCAGTGTCTGTGGTGAAACTGGCATCCTATCATGTCAGTAAAAGAGCTGTTCACACCGTTAGTGATAGGTTTTTGAGTTTTACCATCGATCCGAATGCAATTAAACAAATTCCTAAATGTCATCAGTGAGTAAAATTTTTCTTATTTGTTATCTTTATTTTAAAATAAATTTGTGTTTAATGTATTGCTCGTTTTTTTTTTTTTTTTTTTTTTTTTTTTTTATAAGTACTAATTGAACATTGCTTATTTTTATTTATTTTTTAATACATTTCTCTCCATTATTATATATATTTTTTTAAATGACATTTTGTTATTTGATCAAATTAAATTTTTTTATAGAACAACTAATGCTACCCTGAACATGGCACGAAGTTTGGCTCCAGCTTATATTAGATTAGCGGGACCAAAATCGAACAAATTCCTTTTCCAAAGTAATCCAAACACAAATCATACAGAATCCAGTACCAATGCCCATGACAATTTATTAGTTTCGAGTAAGTGAATTTTCAAGTTACCAAACACCTATAAGTATTTATATTTAATAAAAAATATTAAAAAAAATAACATCTAATTTTTATAGATGCTGAGTGGCTGGGAGCGAACGAATTCTTCTCCAAAGTAGGCATGAACGTAGTCGCTTGTGTGAGCGGAGCAGCGGAACATGGTAATAAAAATTTAGACTTGAGCAATATCTTGGAATTGATCACATTCTCCGATAAACACAACATCAGTTTAGATTGGCAGCTGGGATATGGTAAGCGAGTTAATGAAATTGCATAATCAATTCGCCGTAAATAAGAGGCTTTTAATACGCTCCTTGGTTTTCGTAGAAGTGCAACGAATGGCTCCCAAATTGGGTAAAATTATGGGTCACGATGTTGCCAGATTGAGGAAAATTTTAGATGTATTTCCACGGTATCGCGACAGCTTAATAATTGGACCGGATATGACGAGTTTCAGTTCGAGAGACGATGCTACCTTTGTTAGGAATTACTTAACTGAAGCTGGAGATGCATTGAATGTGTTCACTTGGCATCCGTGAGTGAATTTATTTTGAGTAAGTTTAAAAATATGGTTGGATGGTAATTGAATAACTTTTTCTATGTTGAAGGTTTTCTGGCGATGATGATTATGATATATATGAGATGTTGTCCGCTGGTATGACCACGATGGATAATTATTTGTGGATTAAAGATGGCGTATTGAAATCTACATCGAAAGGAGTAGTACCGAAGAAGTCCATATGGATAGGTAACTTTTTTATTTTTTTATTTTTTATTATTTTTTTTAATATTATTTTTTTTATTTTTTTTATTTTTTTTATTTCATTAATTTATTCATTTATTTTACATTGAATTGTATTGAAAAAAAAAATAAAGAAAAATGTGAACACTTTTGATCATAAAAACTAATGTATTTTCTCAGCTGAATCCGAAGACAAAGATCAAGTCTCCAATCTAACCGAAGCGATGACCTGGATCAAAAGAATGGGATCAGCTGCTCGTCTAGGAGCTTCCGTATACCTGAGAAAACCACATGTACTTTCGTTATACGAACCAACTCCGGTAAATAAAGATTTATAATACGAGAAAAAAGTCTGAGCGAACACTCTTTAAAAACATAATTTTACAGGAATACTGGGTAGCAGTCTTGTACAAATCATTGGTGGGAAAAACGGTTCTAGATGTAAAACAGATCATTGGAAACGGCACCAATAAAATTCAAATGTTTAGTCATTGCACTCAGGTCTCTGATAAACTCGAAGGGAACATAATAAATCCGATGACAGCCTATGAACGTGGCTCCATTACTGTATACGGAGTGAATACAGCATCGGAGCCCACTCGTATATCTTTCAGAGTCGGTCTTAAAGGAGATGAGACAGCTCACATGTACATCTTGAGCGAAGACAATACTGGAGATTTCCCGTAAGTTGAATAATAATGGGAATTCAAATGATTTAAAATGTTTTCAATCATTGATTATTATTTTATTCGATTTCAGTACAACGTTGTTGAATAAACAGTTGTTGGGACTCTCGGAGGGAAACGAATTACCAATGGTATCTCCTAAAATTCGCTTGTCGCCCAAATACCTCGTGATCCCAGCACGATCGATTTTCTTCATTGTATTCCCAGATGCCAAATGCCGCGCTTGTAACCAACAGCCTGCTGATGTAGACTCGAAATTACAGAATAATGTACAGGAAGAAGAAGATACTAATACTTTCACCAGCAACGTAATGGAGGAAATGGAAGAGGAAAACGATCAGGACGCCGTTTACGTTAGTTATCCGGAGCGCGATGAAAATAATAAGTTGAAATTACCCACGTTCAAGAACAACAAACAATTACAACCTACTGATCCTTCTGTTAATATTAAATATGTTACATTTTCGGAAGACACGTGGTTATCTTCGTTTCCAGAAAAAATGAAGGAAGCTTTTAGCAAAGAAAAAATCGATTCGATAGATAAAAAGGATAAATCTAAAGCCGAGAAGTATCGTATATTCGCTCAAGCTATGCTAGGTAAACGTAACAGCACTGGAGTGTTTCAAAGACACGAAAGTATTGAGCCAAGATTCATTATGGATGATGATACTCAGATCACCAACTCTTATAAAAATCCGAGGAAAAGTTTAGGAGGTCGTTTTAAACGCTCTGAATCTGATTACAAACCTTTGCCTAATCCATCAAGTGATACAAGCACTTACTATAAATCTAGTGATTATACAAAGTCTTCTGAAGACATAGTAATCAATATGAACGAACGTTCCGTTCAAGACTTGTATGCTTTACCAATCAACGATGAAAATATGCCAATAATCACGCAGATGCTGAAGAACGGAGAATTCAATGACACCATCCCTATCGTAAGTATAGTCAGGAAGTCATCATCTGAGCCCTTAGAATCACTGAACGAACGTACAGAACGGAGCTCAGATCAACCAGAGAATTCTACGGTGTTTCAAGAAACACATCAAACATCGGTAAATCTCATATCAAGTTCTACAGCTCTTCCAACAATCTCATCAGAGCCGATTACTGAAATCATTTCACAAAGTACTCAATTAGTTGCAAATATCAGCAAAGAATCATCGCTTGAACAGAATACAACCATTCCGGACATACTTCTGGAATCGGAGAACTCCACAATTTCCAGAGGTTATCGTAGAATTGCCGATATCGAAGAAACCGAAGTGGATGATTCAATAATTGGTGCTGCACGCACTAAAACTGGCGACAGACCGAATTTCGGACCAGTAAGTCCATTTCCCAACAGGAAACATAGGAATATCAAATCTAAATCGAGCAAAGATAAGTTACGAATGAGTCATCGAAATCCTACAACTGAAGAAATACCAACAACATCGACCCAAATTGTCGAAACATCCTCAGAACTTTCACCACAGTCTGATATTGCTGTTAGTCCCAAAGAATCTACTATATATGGTCGAGACACCGAAACCGAAGATACCGAGTTAACAACAATAACTCCAGTTTCACCTTCCAAAGAAGAAATTTCGGATGATTTAGTCTCCAGACCAAAACCAATTGTAGATCATAAACAGGTGATCATTGCTGAACAAGATATCGAAAAAATTCGCCAAAGGATTAACTCTTTGATCGACTCTGTTAAGTCCAAACAACTTGTTCGGCCAACTCCGGCTGCGCAAAAAGCAAAAAATGATCACAAAACGTTACCAAATGCTGATCAATTACGTGAACAGTATCGACAAAAACTTCGGCAAATTTTAGAAAAGAATAATGCTAGACTAGATGAATTGAGGAAGCGACTTATCCATTCTGATGCCCATTTACATAAACGTGAATTATTCAAAGACTTGTTCGACTTCACATCAGATGTTGCAAGTGACACCAAAGAAAAACTAAACATTGGTTGGAACAAGGTAACACACTGGATCGGTGATACAAGCGAAAAAATTGAAGAGGAATTGAAACGTACTAGAAGAGACGTCCATGATGAATCAGTCGGAGCTTCTCGATCGACAATACTCTCAGCAAAAAATGACGACACGTTGAATCGATTGAAGCAGCAAATCGAAGCTCGTAAAACCGAAATCACTCATCGTCTCCAAAAACTCGCTGAAGAACAGAAAATCAAAAAGGCTCAACTCATACAAAACTTATCCAACAGACCGAAAAGAGATCTACAACAAATCAAGGATAAAATCCAAGAATTGAAAGAACATCATGAAACTCGACGGAAGGAAATCATAGATAAGTTAAAACAGAAGAAATCCAATCGAGCTTCTCATTTAACACCCAAGAATAAACGTAGCGTTCCAGAACTACGTGAAAAATTAGCTGAAATCCAAAAACAAATTCAAGCTCGTCACGAAGAACTACATAAAAAACATGAAAATCATAATGAAGACCAAAAGCCCATCGAACCTGTGAACAATAAACCAGTGAAATCCAAACCCAGTTCGATAAAAAATGAAGACTCTCGTCCCGCAGCTAAACCTAAAGAAACTCATCACCTAATCAAATTTGAAGAACCTCATCATCCGATAGAATATGAAGAGCACCGCTACCCAGTAAAATTTGAAGAAGCTCGTCACATACCAAAAATTGAAGATCTTCGTCCAGCATCTAAATCTCCTGAAGAACATCACGCTTCGAGATTCGAAGAACCTCATCATCCAACAAAAACTGAAGACCTCCATTACAACGTAGCCAACAAAACATCTAGATCAACTCGCAGAAATTCTCCCAAACAAAAATTCCATGTAATACATCGCCGAGACGTGAACGAGAACCAACTCGGTGAAAATGCTGGATCAGATTTGATGAAGGATTTACATTTTCGTATCTTCCTCGATCCCGTTTTAAATGCTCGCGAAGACGGTGCTTCATTCGATCCGATGTCATCGAATCAGTTAGAACGTCGTAAACGATCACTCACTAATAATGAAATTTTCGACGAA
>CM019755.1:30056873-30107204 GCA_009761765.1 Phenacoccus solenopsis | reverse complement strand
TCATGCAGCGAAATTGTCTTCTTGATAAAAATGAAGTATGGAAATTTTTTATTGATAATTTTTTTTATGATTAAATGAACATTTTGCAAATTTCTGGACTACTTTTCAGTTTTTAAACATATTGTCGATTTCTAGATGTCTTTCAAATTTTTAGACACATTTTCAAGACTTCAAAATCATTTCAATTATAGATATGATTTTTGGCATGTAAATATTTTTCTAATTTCCCAGACATATTTTCAATTTTTACATTTATTTTGATTGATTTTTAGCCTAAACAGAATTTTTTCAAAATTTTTAGACATTTTTTTTTTATCAGTACACATTTTACTTTCAACTTTTGAAATTCTTTCAAGTTTTAGACGTTATCGTCAACTTACAGATATTTTTCTTTATTCTTGACAAATTTTCAAATATTTTAGATAAGATTTTCAAATTCTAGACATTTTCCCAATTTCTAGATGTTATTTTTTGCTAATAAACATTCATCTAATTTTTTTAAGTCCTTTTATTTTGTATCGCTCGACATCTATGGTCATTTGCGATGAAAAATTTGTACATCTTAATTAGGTATTACAAGTTTTTTGATTTTATTTCTAATTAAGTAATCTAATAACTGTAGCACGATCTGTTCGTCGTCTTGAGTTGCGTTTTTCTAGACTGCTTTTCAACTTTTTGACACTTCGTCGATTTCTAGATGTCTTTTCAATTTCTAAACACATTTTCAAGACTTCAAAATCATTTCAATTTTAGATAATATTATTTTTGACTTCTATACATATTTTTCAAATTTCTAGGCATATTTTTAATTTCTATAAACATTTTAAATTTTTATGCCAACAGAAAACTTGTTTTTCGATGCTTGTACTTTTTTTTGCTCTTTGAATGGCTAGATGCGTAGTCGTTTTTCATCATTATTTACATTTAATCTTACTGAAGATTTTTTTGTTTCCACGATTGTATCACTTGGTGGCGGAAGTTATAAGAACGTTTTCCTAAACTACGGTTGCGCGTTTCCTGTTTATATCCGTTGACCTGTTAAATGCTACGTATAACGGAATTGGAGCTCGCTATAAAGCACTATTAGTTTTTAATCGAACGGTTTCCCGATTACCGTACGTGTATGCGTACACGCCCGGTAAGAGCGGAGGGAGGAGGGTGTTTTAAATTTTGGCTAATTGATTTCAATGTCTAAATACTAAAGCACGTTCTGCTTCAGTAACGTTACGGAAGACGACATTAGTGCGGCGACAGATGAATCGAAGGTTTCGGTATTTTCGGCCGAGTACACATTTTAAAGGTTGCGATGAGACGAGGAAATGATTGACGAGGGGAAAGGCGGTAGGGTTTTTTGGAATAGAGGGCTCGAATAAACATCTCTAGTGTGACGTCACGTGGTCACGGTTGGATGGATTAAAGGGTGCGTGAGGACGCGATCGGTATTTGTGGTAGGGTGGGATATGGTTGAAACGGGTGTATAAGTGGTTGATCGATTTTAATAACCTCCCTCGGAAAGGCATGTGGTGGATGTGAGGAAGGAATTTGTTTTCCGAGATTCTATAAATAATTGCTACTCACAAGGCTCGTTTATCGACCGGTAACGCGGTTGTACTTCCGGTACGAATTCCATAAAGCGCGATTCTCATGCTCAGCTGACCGCTTCATTGTTCAGGCGCCCTCGCCTTTTGAATACGGATCGCGTCGCGTATAAAAAGAACGACGACTACGAACCCGGAAGAAAACGTTTGAAAATACGGGCGCGAGCGCGCGCGTCCTACGGTGACGTTTGTACGCGGCCCGGCGGTCACGGGGAAGAGGATTTACTCGACGCGCTTCCTGATTACGTTGCAAGGTCACCTGTAGAACAATAGCGAACGTTAACGTTGCGCGGAAAGAGGGCGTCGACGCTGGAAGCTGTGCATCTCGCGTCCCGCTGCATTATTAGGTCAAAATTGCAACATCGGGGTGAATAACTTGGAAATAGGGTGCGTGTTTTTCGCCCCGTTCCGGTTGTCGAAGCCTGAACCATGATATAGTTGTTTGGCGATAATGGTTTTTTTTTTTGTCCGAAGCGTGAAACCATATCGATAGCGTACGAGCTGGAGGAATCGAAGACGTTATGTAACGCGCGGGCGCGTTCGTTTCGCGTGTATAAGTTGCTTTATAAACGCCATTATAGCGTACACTTCCTACTAATGACTTAACGAGTAGAATTTCGAGGCCAGTCGCGACCGGCTCGGTTTTCGTAATTTTCCCGCGCTGTACCTAAAAATACCTACTTCTGTATCGCTTCCTAGTTTTATGGTTAATATCTGTATTTGTGGGCTTTTGCGCCGCATCGTTCAATTATCGAACGATTATTTCAATATCAGTTCGATGGGTCTGGAGAAATACGCTTCGTGATCGAATCATGGTGACCGTGAAATGTTTAATTACCTAGTTCCGAACTCCCGCATATATGGTATCACCGGTATCACTTTCACCGTAATTAATTTGTATTATAGAGATTTTCTCGGTGTTAGTAGGTCTGCATGTCGCGGTATATTTCATTTATAGAGCGAGTATCATCGTTGAGCGAAGAAATAGAATGGATGAATTTATTTTGTAGTATCTACAAATGTATCAAATGTTCAATCTCTAAACGATGTGCTCACTTGCTTCAAAATTAATGAAAATATAAAAATTAAAAAGATGTCTGAAAATTGAAAATATGTCTAAGAATTGGAAAAAAGTCTAAAAGTCGCAAATAATATCTAAAATTGAAATAATCTCAAAGTTATAGAGACATACATATTTGAGTTGAAAAGATGTCTAAGAATTGGAAAAATGTCTAGAAGTCGGAAATAATGTCTAAAATTGAAATAATGTCAAAGTTATGGCGACATACATGTTTGAGTTGAAAAGATATCTAAAAATTGAAAAGATGTCTAAGAATTGGAAAAATGTCCAAAAGTCAAAAATAATGTTTAAAATTGAAATAATGTCAAAGTTATAGAGACATACATGTTTGAGTTGAAAAGATATCTAAAAATTGAAAAGATGTCTAAGAATTGGAAAAATGTCTAAAAGTCAAAAATAATGTCTGAAATTGAAATATTGTCAAAGTTATGGAGATGTACATATTTGAGTTAAAAAGATATCTAAAAATTGAAAATATGTCTAAGAATTGGAAAAATGTCTAAAAGTCAAAAATAATGTCTAAAATTGAAATAAGTCAAAGTTATGGAGACATACATATTTGAGTTAAAAAGATATCTAAAAATTGAAAAGATGTCTAAGAATTGGAAAAATGTCTAAAAGTCAAAAATAATGTCTAAAATTGAAATAATGTCAATGTTATGGAGACATGTTTGTGTTGAAAAGATGTCTAAAAATCAAAAATTTTCTTAGAATTGAGAAATTGACAACCATGTTTAAAGTTTGAAAGGATGTCAAAAATGAAAAATTTGTCCAAAAGTTGAAAAACTGTCTAGAAATCAGAAAAATGTTAGCGAGTAGAAAATAATGCCCAAAATTCGAAAAAAAATTTCAGCCAGTCCAAAAATTGAAAGAAAATAATATATAAAGTTAACATGTATATTAGAATTGAAAATATGTCTAAGAATTGGAAAAATATTAGAAGTCAAAAATTACATCTAAACTTGAAGTGATTGTGATATTTTGAAAATGTGTCTAAAAAGTGACAACGTATCAAGAAGTTGAAAAGCTGTCTAGAAATGAGAAAAATGTTTATTAGTCTAAAAAATAACGTCTAAAAATTGAAAAAATATTGAAATAAATATTAAAACTTGAAATATGACTAGAAATTGAAAATATGTTTGCGATTAGAAAAATGTCTAGAAATTGAAAATCATATCTAAAATCGCAGTAATTAAAAAAATGTCTAGAATATAAAAAAATAAGGTAACGTCTAAAGTTTGAAAAAATGTCTAAAAATTAAAAATCTGTCTAAAAATCTAAAAGCTGTCCACAAATCAGGAAAGTGTTAACAAGTGCCTAAAACTTGAAAAAAAATCTGCCAGTGCAAAAATAGAAAGAAATATAAAAATTAAAAATATGTCTAAATTTGAAAAATATTTGAAAGTCGAAAATCAGTGTACTAGTAGATGATAATTCTGCTTAGTTTAAAAATCAAAATGAATGTAAAAATTGAAAATGTGTCTAGAAAATTAGAAAAAAATTTAGAAGTCAAAAAATCAAAACAAGGTGAAAAATTTTAAAATTTGTCCCGAAGATTAATGTACCTATGTCTAAGGACTAAAAAAAATGTCTCGAAGTTGAAAATCATTTTTAAAATTTGAAAGCATGTCCATAAATTAAAAACTATAGTGTCTAGTTGTCTAGAAATTGAAAACATATTCACAGACACAAAATAATGTCTATAAAAGGAAAAAATGTCGAAAATTGAAAAAATTGATGAAATTGGATTGAAAATATATCTAATAGTTGAAAAGAGTGTATAAATTTAAAAATGTATAATGTTATATGCATCGAGAACAATGTCTACACTGTCGCCATATTTTAAGAGGTAGGTAATCCATCTTCATTATCTTGTTCTTTCCTCTGGCTTCCTCATTGAGCTATGATATCCTATGATGCCTTCCTCTAGCTTACATGCATGCTTACGAGTACATAACTGTAGAATAAAAGAATAAAAAACATCTAAAAACACAAAAGTATTCAGAAGTTGGAAAAATGTCTAGAGATGGAACAATTATTTATTAGTTGAAAGTAGTATTAATGAATTTAAAAAGTATCACCAATTACAATTAAAAAAATATTGGAAAGAAAGTTAAGAAATTTATGTACAAAAATTGAGAAAGTGTCTAAAATTGAAAATGTGTCCAGAATTGCTATTAATATCTAAAAATTAGAAGAAAATGAAAAAATATCAAAAACTGGAAAATTCGAAAACTGAAAAAAAACTCTAAATTAAAAAAAAAAAAATTCAATTAAAAAAAGACACAAAATTGAGAATCTATCTGAAAGTTGAAGGTTGTGTCTAAAAATTGAAAATATGTCTAGAATTCGGAATAATTTTGAATTTCTGAAATGATGTCTAAAAATTGCGAAATGTTTAGAAATTTGAAAAATTATATAAATTGAAAGTGCGTCTAGAAGTTGAAATAATGTCTAAAAATTAAGAGAGAGAACTGTCTAGAAATTTAAAAAAATATCGAGAGCTTGAAAGAAAAAATTCCATGTATCGTTTCGAGTTATGTAATATTGTGTCTACCTTTTTTCGTGATTTTCATCAATTTACTACCATTTTTGTGATTTAAAATGTGTTTGATAGCTATTAATTTTCGTCGTGGTATTCCAACCGTATAAGACCATCAACATTCCTCTCCATATTTCGAAGGGGTCATCCACGTCGAAGATAGGAAATCACAATTCACAAAAACAGGCGTGTAGACGATTGTGTCATTTTACTCGCCCCGTAATTATTATTCAAATCTCGTCGCGCCAGGTACAATAGGTAAAAGATTAACGCGTAGGAGGGAAGAAACATCTATACGAACACGAGTAATTACATCGTAGAGGAGCAGCGTGTATACAAGAGGTGACGTCGACATTATGGCGTATGGCGCATATTTTATGAGCATCGATTGCTGGCGTCCGTCGTTTTTTTTTTTTCTTTATACGCGAGTTCACGAACTCGAGCCTCAAGGAAATGCATTCTCGTGTATCCGATGGTCGAGGTTTTCTGCTACTCTGCCTTGTATGTCAAGTTACGTTTGGGTCTTTTGTTCGGAGCACTTCGGTGGTGACATGGTTTTCGCAATAGGGCTTTAAAGATGACTGCGAAATTCCCCGAAATACGTGTCAGCTGAGGGAACGACTTATGGATGGGAGAGGGTATCAAAGGAGATACTTGTGCTATATCCTACAACAGAGAACTCTCGAGTATAAGCAATCGAGTCGTTTTAATAACTTCTCTTATGTTCGAATAACGTGATGCATAAAAGAGCAAACTTCATCGATTTTTGATGCTCGAGTGTTGAGATTGAGATAGTCTTAATTTGATGAGTTTTCAGTGTAAAACTAAGCTATTATAGCTAACATTTCCTCACTAAAGCCATTTGGAAAGCTCAGTAAAAATTTACCCAAAATAACGAATATTCTAAAATTGAAGGAGCCCAAATATCTCGAATTCTATGAATTTACAGTCTTTGGATTACAGAAACTGAAAAGCAACACGTGTTATTACATCAACTTCTAGGTATAGTTCAAACGTACTGAGAATAGGGGTAGTTGAAAACTCAGCTCCAGTAATTAAGCATTGGTGCTTACATTTTCTCAGACTTTCACGCTAAACTTTCTATAGACATTCAAGGCGCGCTGATAGTTTGAATAATGAATGTGAAGACACGATGGATGGTTTTCGTCAAAATACATATTTACGTTGGAAACGGTGGTCGGGGCGAACGCGCATTTACAATTGCTAATTAACTTGTTATTTCCGGTGGGTCATAGTTGCATTAGGTAATCGTCAAGGACTACGTTGTACCGAAGTCGTTAACTTGGAACTCGTATCATTGTATACTTATTGTAGACGTGTAACCTGTAATACATGCTCCGAGAATTGTTCGAGTTTCGGAGACGATTTCCGATACCACTAAATTGTTTGCTTCCTATTGCCGAAACATTAAACTCAACCGTTTCATTTACTACCGCTATGTAAATCCGTAAAAGTGGAAATTCGTCGAAACTAGTCCCAAAAAAGTGAACACGCGACCCGATGAAAGCAAACGAGACGATCTGGATTTTCGCGTTTCTCCCATACTCGTTTCGGTGGTCGTTGATACGAAATCGAAAACGCATACAAGATGGTGGGGCGAATCAAAAAGATGATCAATCGATCCGAGACACGAATGACGACACCGATGACGTCAAAGCATCGTCGAACCGCGAAAAATAATTAACGCTCGCGGTTACCATCGTAAGGGGAAATTATTGGTCGCGAGCGATTTAGAAAATTTCTGCGAACGTGCTGTGCTCGGAAAATACCGGTATTAACGCAATCACGATTGCTGAGATCGGCACAAAAGGTTTCCGAGAAACGAAAATTCGTAGAATAAAACGCTACGAGGCGGTATTCGAAATAGAATCGGAGGATAGAAAAAACCGCGCGACACCACCTCGAGCCCCGTCCCGGTTTAGCTTATTGTCGAGCTGTCAACTTCCGAATAACAACATTCTTTCGCTGAAACGTTGTTGTGGTATTTCCGGCACTCATCTTCGTCCCGGGTCCGCGCCTACCTACGACCTCATCTCTCGTGCCGAAGAAATAGCAATGCTGTGCCAGCGCCTCGTCATGTAGTGAGCGTGCAAAAGACGATCGATGATTTAACGTGTGCATGCGAGCCGCGACCATGTACGAAATTCCACCGCGGTCCTGCTGCGAGCACGATGCGTCTCGTCGATGAAATATTATACCGCGTTCGGTGATATTTTTGCCAGCCTTGTTGAGTCCGGTTTTCATACGATTGCTTAGCATAGGTATCGTGTAGAAAGTTTTCGAGAAGGCTGTACCGACTTCTTGTCGAAGAGAGAACTTTGGAATAGAGACACATGGAATTTGGCGAAGAAATCATGACAAAAAAATCGTTCATGAAGGTTTTTTTTCTCTCTCCCCATCCCACTTCTATTCATCTGACCCCTAACCGCGATATGTTGGTGAAATTCCTTGATGAAATTCACGATTGAATGTGGTTGCGCCTAATAGCATAGGTCTAATTTTCGATTTTATATGAAAGTTGAGGGAAAGAGATTTTAGAACTTGTTGAATGTACTTTGAAAAAAACATAATGAAAGCTTTAGTCTTCTAACTCAATTTTTACACCCTTCCTCTCCCCCCCCCAACTCAAAATTAGATCATATTTTCAAAAATATTGAAACATCAGAAAAAACGTAGTTTTCAGGCGATTTATAATGTTTTTCCTTCGACAGGTATATTTTGTCTTCCAAAAATGAAACAATTTTAGTTGGTAGTTTTTTTAAGTTTATGCGAGCCCAAAACCCTTTTCAGTTATTTTTTTAAGAAAACGAGTTCGACTATTTAGATTCAACTAACAAAAATATCCTCAAACTCCATACTCTACTATTTTGAAAATAACTTGTAATTACAGGTAATTTAACCATAATTACAAATAATTTATCTGTAATTACAAGTAATTTACCAGTAATTGCAGGTAATTTACCGGTAATTATAAGTAATTTACGAGTAATTTACCAGCAATTTCAAGTAATTTGCCAGTAATTTCAAGTAACTTACCAGTAATTAAAAATAGTTTTCCAGTAATTGTAAGTAACTTACCAGGTAATTATAAGTAATTTACTAGTAATAACAAGTAATTTATCAGTAATTTCAGGTAATTTACGAGCAATTACAGGTATTTTACCAGTAATTACAAGTAATTTACCTGTAATTATAGGTAATTTATCAGTATTTTTACCAGTAATTACAAGTGATTTACCTGTAATTATAGGTAATTTATCATTATTTTTCACATGAGTATAAGTAACTTACCAGTAATTACAGGTAATTTAATAAGTGTATATAGTATAGGTATAGGTTTAAAATAACCTCTCATAATAGGCTAGTCGAGCTGTGAAAAGGGCATCTATATTATATGAATTACTGAAAATTACAAATAATTCATTATTAATTATACATAATATTTACCTATAATTAGAAGTAATTTACTGGTAAAAACAGGTAATTTACTGATAATTTACAGTAATTTGCCAGTTATTGCATGCAACTTCCCTATAATTCGAAGAACTTTTCCGATAATTCTCCAGTAAATCAGTATGTGATGAATTTTATTACCAAAACTTATCTGGTAAATTACTGTTTTATTTCCCGAAAAATACTGGAACGATGTTTAACCAAATAAAATGTTCCGGTTACGAAGTAAAAAAAAATTCAGTAAATTTTTAAGAACGAAACAATCGTTTTGAAAAGTTTAACATTCTCGAAAACTCCCGCTAAATTCAAAAATAAACCTTCAAGGATGGCTATTAAAATGATTATTAATATGGTTGATCTTTTTGTTTCCTTAACTAACTTATTGAAAGTCTCTCGCAATTAAAATGCAGCACAGTGTGTCATAAAAGGAGCTGATTCGTCAGCGAAAACAATTATTCACATTTATCTCAGTAATTAAAGCGTAGATGCGAAGAAGAGTTGTGTAATAAATTAAATTACATAAAATTCTCTACGAAAATGGTGTGCTATATTTTTCTTCTAAAACGCGTTGTTTCTTGAAAAAATGTAATTTAATTTTTGAAAATCCTCGAAAAAAAGTTCTTCGTCATATTATCTGGACAGCTTATTTTATAAACTTGGTATTAGCCTTTTTAAATGATTCATTAGAAGACATGTAATAAAAAACAAAATGATGGTAATAATAATAGTTATTCAATATAAGTCGATTTTCTCATTGCGTAAAATTTTTTACGATACTTAGTATATTATTACGATTGATAAGAAATTGCCTCGTGTAACCAGTTTTTCATTTGGGAATTGAAAATTTTCAACAATGATTTTAGGATATGATAAGAAATCCTAGTTTCCTCCCTTCACCTCCTCCCCCGTAGAACTTTGTAACGTACGAACCGATCGTTATTTTAAGTTTAAGGGCTCACATAACCTCTTATTGACTAATTTAGTTTTCTTAGAGTTGTGTTGATGAAAGTAAAATTCTCGAACACGACGATCTAAGCATAGGGCGTTAAACTCCATTGTAAAGGTTTATTTTAGGAGGCGATAGAAGAGGAAAAAATTAATACGAATGTACTAAGGCGACGACGAATTTGCGAGGCGTATAAAATGGAATTTCTTTCATCTATTGTTAGCCGATTGCGGTAACGTGCGAGGATGACGACGACAGGAGATTTTCCACGAAATCTCCGACGCTTACGTCGTGGTTCCGTAGGCGATGGTACGAGTCCGAAATGAGCGCTTTATTTACGTACGCGGCGTATTATCGATGTGATCGTTGTACCTTTTATATAGGGCGCGAAGAGCGTGTAGAATAAATTTACGCTATCGGGAAACGACGATGGTTATCGAAAAAAATAAGCAGAGAGGCGCAAGAGAAGAAGCTTTCGCAATGGAATGCGCGAGATTCATAAACAGGACAATGCTCTCTGGGCATGTAATAATTAACGCAATAGATGTACGTATAGATGTGCACACATGTACCATCGGGAGCGAACATGTGCGCGGTATGCTTCGCTGTGTAGTGTACGTATATACGTAATTATTATATAGTAGAATCGCGCGTATTCATTCAATACGTAATACTTCGGTGTACGTACTGATTTTAATCATTATTACAACAAGTGTCTGTGGTATCGATGAATTTAATGAAGATAGGTTTCTGTTTTCGTTCATTTTACAGATATTATTGAGATGAAATTAATGCCGATACAGCTTTCGCCGATTCAGCCAGGGAATGCAAGAAATAACGAAGCACCCCTTCATTCGCCCTCGTCCATCGCCGCTGGCTCGTTGTTTGGTCAAACGGTTAACGGTAACGGGAGCAATATGGATCATAGGCTGTCGTTGTTCAATCATTCTGAACTGATTTGGCGGTACGGACCGTTGACATTTTCGTCGGCAGCGCCTCCAACATACCCTCCGTTAGATTTTAAGAATCATTTACCTACCAATTTAGGTATGTGTGGGTATAAAGATGTGATTATTGTGGTAATGAGTTACCGGTAGTAATATTGATATGGGTTTTGTGTTGCAGCCTGTGATCCTAGATTATGGAATAAAGAAGATGTATTAGCTTTTTTGCATTGGTGCGAGATCGAATTCGATTTACCTCGTTTTGATATCGATTTGTTTCAAATGAATGGTACGTATTATTGCCAAAAATAACGGATTTGGATAACACCACAATAGAGATCATTCGACTCTAGCTGGGTAGAGATTGCAACCTAGTTGAAGCCACGAACATACAAAACCATCCAAGTCCAGTTATGAAAGAACTTCTTTAAAAAAAATAATAATGAATTAATAAATAAATCAACTTCAAGACCGACTTAACTGTTCTAGAAAATCTAGATCTTACTCTCTGGCAAATATGCCTCTGTCCAGAATTGCAGTATGTGGCTCTTAAAAAAAAAACATAAATTAGCTTTTTGTTATTATTTATTTTTATCTACCTACTTAGTACAAAGAATACGCTAATTTTGATACTAGACGCTTGGTAAAAAGAAAGTAGTGATTCAACAACTTGATAAGATTTGTGAAATAGCATGATTAATATTTTCAAGATCATTAAAGTTGATAGGATGAACCGAGTTCAACACGTGATTTTCATTAGTCCATATTCATGGTTAAATATGAGTAGAAAATTTTCCGGTTATTTTGGAAATGCTGAATCAGCGATCAGGGTAGTGATTAGCGTCGAATTTATTTTTACTGTTTTGGCAGTTGGACGTGGTATTGATATTTTGAGATATTAGAAAAGTTGAAATCTTGGTAGGAAATCCGATTGTTATGGTGATTGAGTGAATGAGTAGTGAATCGACTTGAAAGTAAAAACCCTTATTTTTTTCTTCGAAGCTTCAGAAAACATTTTAATATTTTTTGTTGACTTGTAAATAAGATATGATGCGCGTAATAAATAAACGGATAACATTTTTCGTCCTATGAATCATTTGAAAATTTTTTATAAGTGGAAAGTATACCTATCTGAAAAAATAAATTTCATCAGTCTATTTTTTTTTTTTTTTTTTTTCATTTACGTAATGCACAACACTAAGACTGAAGGAATTTAAGTTGTAGTTTCTACTTGCATAAGTACGCGTAGATATAGAGTGATTATATTAACTAATCCGCTTTCTGATTGGTCATATGTCACGTGCGTTACGCCAATCATGAGGCTAGAATGTGATAAAATTCAAACGTGTACGTTCACCAAAAAGGTGCCCCTTTTAGGTTTTATTTTAGGAGATATAGCGATTTTTCAGAAGTTGAATCGAAAATAGCGATTTTGGGATTTTTAACGTTTCTGATAGAATAAACCCTGCTCTTTCGAATGCCGCATAATCCGAGGTATTTATTTCATTATTATGATCTGACATAAGGTCGCATAATTTTGAAAAATGAATTTTTATTCCGATCGTGTACGGTTATTTATCATTATTACGTTGATTATACTTTTTCGTGATGGATGACATGTTACCGGCGGAGAATTAAATTGGTTATTTTTTGCTCGTACTACATAAAGATAAAATTTCCAATCAATTGAAACCGTTGCGGTCCTTCTGAGTGCATGATTTCGTGAAATATTCGAATTGTTTTGAATGAGAACTTTAAACGCATTTTCCTCAAAACAATGTTTTTTGAGATGCCTATATTTCAGGAAGTATTGTAGTTAGAGGGTTCCTGAAGGTTTTTATCGATCAGAAATTTTATCTAGTATTACCCCATGGTCTTAACTTAATACCTCAAAAGTGGGACCTTTTTTTAGGTGAACGTACACAAGTAATTTCACTTCTACTTTCCGAAATAATATCGTTCAGTTTTTAATGAACGATTCAGATTCGTTCGTGATTTGAATCATGAACTAATTCGTGTTTTCATTTTACACGATTTTACGAGTAAGAGGTAATTTACCATTTTCCGACTTGCTGATTGATTTTTACACGCGTGACGTACGACCAATCAGAAATCAAGACAGTTCTATAATATTACTCGATGTTAAAAAAAAAATTGCAAGAATGATAGAAAGATTTGTAGATGAAAAATTTTTACAAAAACATCAGAAATGTAAAAATGATCAAAAATTTAGAGAAAAAATTGAAGTTCAAGAAATATACATGAAACAAAAAATTGAAAATATGTTGAAAAAAGTGAAACTGTCAAAAAAAATTAAACAAACGATAAAATGAATTAAAAAAAATAATAATAATAAAAATCAATTTTAAAAATGATATGAAAATAAAAGAAATTCTAAAAATATATCTGTATATTGAATGTAATGTCCAAATGTTGAAAACAATCTAAAAAACACGAAAATGCTTATAAAAATGAACAAAATGAGTGAAGTTTTAAAAAATGAAAATAAAAACTTCTGTATGTTTGAAAAATATATGGAAAAATAAAAATGTAAAAAATGATAAAAAAGCAAGTTATGAAAGAAGTTTGAAAAAACAAAGAAATTTTTTCGAAAACTATACAAATGAAATAATGATGATGAAAAAGCCCTGAAAAGTCAAAATAGTACCCAAAACGTGGGGAAAAGTTTTACTAATAGAAAAACATGAAAAAAACACTTCAACAAATGAATAAAACAAAAATAATTAAAAAGTTTTTTTTTTTAAAAAACAAGCAAACAAAATATGAAAAATGATAGAAGTCACAAAAATCGACCAAAAGTTGAGTGATATCTAAAATGTTTGTAGAAAAATCCAAAAAACATTAAATTGCCAGTAAGAAATGAAAAAAATCATATATGAATAGAAAAGTCAACCTGGTCTAAATAATAAAATAAATCTTCGAATGCTAAGAAAAGTCTAGAAAAGAAAAATTTGAGAAAATTATTTAAAAAATGCGAAACACTTAAAAAACTTTGAATGAAAGATTAAATGTTTTTTAACACAACGAAATTAAACAAAATAAAAATAGTGTAGAGCAGACCTAAGAAAGAAAGGAAGTAATTAATAGCTTCCCAAATATATTAAAAAAAAAAAAAAATTGAAAAAAAAATTGAAAAAATTATTAAAAAAAAAAATTCTCGCTAATCTTTCAAATAGTCTCTAAAAGGTGAAAAAAAAATTATAAAAAATATGAAACATGAAAAATTTATTCGTAAAATTTTTGTTGAAAATTTGATGAAAAATGGTCAAAAAATGTGTTTTTTTTGAAAGGGGTGGGGGGATAGGGTAAGAGAGCATTTGTAACTGCATAGGTCACTTTTGGAACAATCCATATTTGAGAGAAAAGACTGGAAAATTTTATTTGCCTGTTTTTTATGGAAATGGATTATGTTTAGTGCGGAGATTTGGCAAAATGCACATAAAAAGTTTGTCTAGCGGTCAAAAAAATCATGTAAATTGTGCAAAAGTCATACATTTGGCCAAGTGTTCAATCTAGACATACAAAACAAAGCATTTCACTCGATAAATTTTATTAGACATCTTGCAAAGGAGTTTTTTTTATGAATTTATTATAAGTCGCTTGGTAACTGGGGCTATTTGTGACCGATAAATTTATATAAACATTTTCTTTTTTACAAACTGTTATAATAGAGAATAAAATTTTAAGAATTGTCTTGTACCTTGTAAAAAAATGTTGAAAATTATTAAGAAAAATATATATATTATAAACACAAAAATGATATAATCATTACAACCGTGCCTCTAGCCATAGCTGCTGTACATAGCACGTAAAAAAAAATCCAATAATTTTCTCATCAATTATTTATGTGAATTTAAATATTTTAATTTATTTAATTATTTTTCATAAATTAATTCACATTTTCAAAAAAAAAAAAAAAAAAAAATCAAAAGGGCAACGTAAAAAAAAAAATGAAAAAACTATAATAATTAGAAAGTGTTTGTGAAATTTTCAAAAAAACCCTTTCAAAATTGAAAAAAGTTGAGTATATTGAAGAAAAAAAAATGTGAAAATACTTTTAGAAAGCGTTCAAGTTATTCTTTTTCTCAAACCCACCTTTATACAAAATATTAAGAGAGGAAAAGGATTAGTTGTCCTCAAAATAGGATGAGGCTTATGGGTTCATAAATGACAAAGTGAGCTCAAATTACTTACATATTCGAATTAAGCTTCCCAAGTAAATTGCTGGGTCTCAAGTTTATGTACAAAATGGATCCAAAATGTGGTATGTCTAAGTGACCTCAAATGCCTTTAATATAAGGAGTATGAGATAGTATCATTTCTACAGACAAGAAGTGCTATATATTCTTAATTCAGCTTTTCATTTTGTTTTGGCGGAGATGGGCAGGGATTACCAGTCTCAAAATTTGATGTAAATTTGTGACTAAAAATACCAATAATATTATCAACTATGTATTTCGATATTATAATGCTGGATGAAAATTGAAAAAAAAAATTATTACTCGTGTTTTCTTTTATTCAGATAAAACTAAAATATGACTCTCGACTACCTCCTCCACCTCCCCTGCCACCATCAAAATGAAGAAATTCCTTTAACCAATTGCAATATTACTATATTTACCTTATTGAAAAAATCGTGTGGAAAAATTTGTATTTTCTTAATTTTCGCGTCCTTGGGCGCGAAAAGTCGAGTTACACCATCGTGATTCGTGAACGGAGTTGAAAAAAAAGCGAGAACTCGTATTTATAAATCTGGCGATTAATATTGTGTAAACATTGCGGAAACGAGTAAGTGTAGCTAAAAATTGTGCGTTTAATTTAACCTCGAAAACGAACCTGATGCAATGGCCGGCTGGGGGATGATTGAACGAGTAACGTCGATTGTGTAAATAAACGTGCTCGAATGGCGAATTCGCCCAAGTTTATAAACACGTAGGTTCATTCGAGCTGAACCAAATGGGTGATTCAACTCTCTCGTACGAGTATTTGCTTAATATTAATTTAATTTTTACAGGAAAAGCTCTTTGTCTGCTAACGAAGCAAGATCTTGGCGAAAGATGTCCAGGAGCGGGTGATTTAATATACAACGTGTTACGATGGCTAATCAGGGATGGTTCAGGCGGTAGCGCAGCTAGCCAGCAACATTTACCACATAGTCCTGTAACGCCTCATTTTCCTATCACTCCGTCTTGGTGTTTACCAATACATCCGCCGCAGGATTACTCGCACGTTAGTTCGGCCGCCACTACATTCCATAACTCGGTAACATTAAGTCCGGCTCCGTCAGTCGATAGTCAGTCGGGTAGTCCGAAGCAACCGGATCAGTCAACGTCGTCAGCTTTTTCGATCATGTCGAACGGTAACTGTGGGTATTTGTTGAATGTACGCGAATTCTCGACCACTCGATTTGGTGATCTAATCGAGTGATCTGTGTAGCTTATAGAAACGGCGTATCAAATGGCACCGCCAATTCGGGAAGTAATCAGTCCGATTCGGAGGTGGAAGAGGCAGCCGATACGGTTCATTCTCCGGTCTCTATTCCGTTAGCCTCGTCTACCAGTTCGCCCCCGTATTCGCCTAGATCGTTATCCAAATCTTCGTCAAATCAGATATTTTTCCCGTCTTCAGAAAATACGAATTCGTCGGAGCCGAATACTAGTGAGTGGTTTTACATCGATTTTTCTTCGTCGTTCGAATGTTATATTAAACGATTTTTTTCATATAGATGGACGATTATTGTGGGATTTTTTACAACAATTGTTAAACGATTCCATGCAGAGGTATACGAACTACATTACGTGGAAGAATCGAGACTCGGGCGTATTTAAAATCGTCGATCCGCCCGGATTAGCGAAATTATGGGGTATCCAGAAGAATCATCTGTCGATGAATTACGATAAAATGTCACGAGCTTTAAGATATTATTATAGAGTTAATATTTTACGTAAAGTTCAGGGAGAACGACACTGTTACCAGTAAGTATAGTGGTGTCATCTAAAGCCGTACAGGGTGTTTCGATAAATATTACGATGTTGCGGTGTGTATTTATGTAGCCTATCTGTTCATGAAAGGGGACAGCTGCAGTGTTGATTGGCGAAAATACTCGTAATATTATTTTTGTTGAAATTGATGATGTAATATTATTGTTACTTGAAGGAGTTATTGCTTCTTTCATTTTTGAGATAGGCAGAATTTATACATAATGTTTTCAATTTCGCTTCTCGTACGGTATTATCATACATCGGAAATCCAAATTTTTTTAGTGACGTCATCACTTGATACAAGTATATGTATGCAATAACTTCATCAACAAAGAATTACATATCTTCATTGTTTTTTTTTTTTCATAATACATCGCACATAGAAATCAAAATAAAAATGTCCTGTAAAATTTTTGTCTATCTTCGAAGTTGAAGGAGCTACACTACTTTGAAATGTTCATTTTGTTATTGCTCCTATAAATTTGAAAATGAGTAAAAATGTTATTGGACTTTTTCCACTCCTCTACATAATTTCAAAATAAGTATAATATTATCCTTTTCGTGGCATCATGTGATGTATTATTATGCGATGATGTCATCAAAAAAAATTTACATATTTGAATTCTTTTTTTTTTCAGTGCGTGCCATATGAGAAACGAAATAAAAAAGGTTATACACCATGTTTGTCCAACTTCAAAATTGAAGGGGCTACAACACTTCCACAGTTTTGATTTGTTATAACTCTTTTAAATTTGAAAATGAGTGAAAATATTGTTTGGCATTTTTCATTCCCCTTCAGATGTACTATTCATAACAATGAACTGAATTTCAAAGAAGGCAAATTTTTCTACTTGTGACGTCATCATTTGCTGGACTATTATGCGATGACGTCATCAAGGAAAAATTTTCATATTTTGAATTATTTTTCCGTCAGTAAGCAGCATATGAAATATGAAATAAAAAAGGTTATATAACATGTTTGCCCAACTTCAAAATTGAAGGGGCTACAGCACCTCGAAAGTTTTGATTTGTTATAGCTCTTTCAATTTTTAAAATTGGTGAAAATTTTGTTTGACATTTTACATTCTTCTTCGCATATACTATTCATTACAATGAACAGAATTTCAAAAAAGGTAAATTTTTCTATTGATGACGTCATCATTTGCTGTAGCGTCATGCGATGACGTCATCAAGGAAAACTTTACATTTTTGAATTATTTTTCTTTCATTGCGTAGCGTATGAAAAGCGAAATAAAAAATGTGATATGCAATGTTTGCCAAACTTCAAAATTGAAGGGGCTACAGCACTTCAAAAGTTTTGATTTGTTATAACTCTTTCAAATTTGAAAATGAGTAAAAATATTGTTTGGCATTTTTCATTCCCCTTCAGGTATTCTATTCATAATAATGGACAGAATTTCAAAGAAAGCAAATTTTTGTACCTATGACGTCATTATTTGCTGGACTATACATATTTTGAATTCTTTTTCCTTCAGTAAGCAGCGGGTACAGCAGCATTTTGAAATACTTGATTTGTTATAGCTCACTTCAATTTGAAGATCAGTAAAAATCTGATATGACTCTTCGCATTGCTATATTCATGGCAATAAGAAACATTTTTCTTCTAGTGACGTCATCATTTGGAATAGGTGCTACATAATTATTATGCGATGACCTCATGAAAATATGCTCATTTTTAGAAATTTTTTTCTTGTAATGTATAGTGTATAAAAATTGAGATAAAAAAGGTCGTAAAATGTTTGCCCAACTTCAGAACTGAAGGGGCTACAACATTTTAAAATTTCCATTTGTTATAGCTCGTTGAATTTTGAAAATGAGCAAAAATTTTTTTTGACTTTTCTCTGTTCTTTTCACAAATAGTATTCAAAATAATGGACAAAAATCGTAGGAAAGACTTTTTTTCATGATGATGTCATTATAAAGTGATATTTGATGATGTCATTAATGTGAAATTTTTGTTCTTTGATTTTTTTCTTCCATTGCATAGCATGTAAAAAGCGAAATGGAAAACTTTGTAGAGAATGTTTGACTAGTTCCAAAATCGAAGGAACTATAGTATTTTGAAATGTTCGATTTAAAGATGAGCAAACATTTTTTATGACTTTTTTCATTTCTATTCACATGTAGTATTCATATTAACGATGCAGAAAATAGAATTTAAAAAAAAAACGAATTTTTCTTCTGTTGACGTCATCACGTAGCAGGCATTCTTCTGCACTGACGTCATATACGTATTTATAATAATTTCTTTCGGTGAAAATAAAACATGATATAAAATGTTTACCTATCTTCAAAATTGAAGGAGGTCTCATGTACTATTCATAATGAGTAGGAAAAATTCAAAAAACACTAATCTTCTCTAGATAGAAGCTGAATAAAAAAAGTCATAATGAATAAAATTAAATCATCTACAGAGTTTTGAAATGTTCAGTTTGTAGTTTCTTCAATTATGAAAATAGACAAAAACTTTACTTCTTTAGAATGTTCGAATGCCGATAAAGAGTGCAGTGATGATACATCGTCATAAATGTTTTTTTTTTTTGTCAAACTTCATGTACGCTTTCTTATCTTTTATGAATAGACAGGTCATATACGCGCACGACCTTTTTGTTTATCTCGAGGAGTACTTCACACTGAGAGAGTTGAAGTAATATTTGTCGAAACACCCAGCATAACTTCGAAGTAAACCTTTGCCTAACAACTTACTCATTTCCATTGTTAGATTTCTACGAAATCCGAGCGAATTGAAAAGCATCAAAAACATATCTCTTCTGCGGCAGCAAATGAGTCCGTCATTGGGCCAGTCCAAAGTGAAACACGAACCGCAAGAAGAAAGTATAGAAGAGGACGTCGGCCCTACCGATCTCAGCATGAATCCGAACTCATCCAGTAGGCTGCAAAGTCCGGCCATGGTTAAGGATAACCAAGAACGTTTTCAGTTTCCGCAAGATTTAAGCGTCAGTCCTATGCAGCTACAAGTGAACATGGAGGCTCGCGAAACTTTTACCAGACAATTAGATAATTTACCTAGTTCGCCGAATTCGGCCGTATCTTCGCAGATCCAAATCAAAGTCGAAGAAAGCTCCTAGTATATGTAAGTTATCGAAGTGTAATCGATTCTTTACAAATTACGAGTAATAATTAGACGATTATTAAATTGATGTATTTTTATTACAGGTAATTTTTGTTATTTATCTTTCGTTGTCTTCCAACCAGTAAACATTACCATAGACGCAACGTATTCGTATAATACCTGCATACCATTATCGAATTTCCCCCCGGATTACAAAGCAGTTTCGTTGAAACAACAATGCTGCGCCGACAATCAGTATTACGTTGCTAAATTTTCTGTGATATGTTTCAAAAGGAAAGAGATAAATTGTGTTTTGTATTTTTTTTTTTTTTTGAAAGGCTGTTCGACGTGTGTTCATTTCTGACTTTTAAGCTGTTCTCAATTTTTATACTAAACCACATTGATATGCTATAAAATAGGTATTTTTTAACGATTTTTTTTTTTAATATACAGTACCATCATCTCTGCGATATAAGTTGAAAAACAACGCGACAGTCATTAAACAACGAACCTATAATCCCAGTTTATTTATTAAATTTTTAATTTAAATTTGTTTTTTTTTTTAATATTATTTTTTTTTGTACATAAGAAGGGATTTTAATCATTAAATTAACCATTATTTTTTTCGCCAGCGATGGATTTTTTTTTGATGCTTTTCACCATACTTGGATGTTCGAATATCGTAGTTGGATGTGTGCACAAATGCCAACATCAGATAATTGTTATTGATTAGTGAATCAAATATTTTTATTTTATTATTATTTTTTTTTTTAAAGATCTCAAAATGTGTATTAACGCACTTGGATATTAATTTGGGTTATGTAAATTTTAAGTTTGTACATATTTTACCGCTTTCTCGTATAATAATGTATTTTTCATTTCTGTAAAAATATTATAATTATTTTTATGATTTTTTTCTTTTTATTTTATTTAATCAGTGTATGATTGTAACATGTGAATAACATTTTTTTTACGTTCTTGAAGGCAACCTGAAGTAAACATACTTTGGTGTTACTAGTTTTTGCTTTGAATTGTGTCAGGAATTTCAATTAATTCCATAAAAAAATTCCAAGAGGTTAGAATTTAATTTTTTATTGGTTTTGTGTTCATGTGCAGCATTGGATAAGCGCAGAATTTACCATACCACAATAAAAAAATGTTGACCTCCTGAGTACCCCACCACATTTTGTGGCAAAACAATAACCCCTCCTTCTCCCCTCCAAAATCATGTTTGAAAATGAATTTGGGATGTAGTATACTATATTTACTAATTTAAGACTCCTTAAGCTTCACTCAAATTTCGATAATCCGTCATTTTGGATTAATTTTGACTTTAATTCAAGGAGTCATATTCTGGTCTTAAAGTAATCCCACACTGAAATTTAACCTTTAGAGACAGATTCGATGGGGAGGTATGGAAGATTCAAGAAATTTCATGACTCATAACTTTGTCAAAAATTCGTTTTTTGCCGTAACTCCCCTCAAAATGTCAAAACCCTCTCCAGTCCTCTTCAGAATTTGAGTAATCTTAAACGTTAAAGTGTATCAAAAAAGGACTTTATTTACATTTAAAAAAAAGTCTCATCAAATTTTGAGCGATTTTCATTAGTACACTCAAAGTGATACGCGATCATTTTCGTTAAAAACTCGGCTACAAATTCCTAATTTTCACACTCCTCACCACACAGCCATTTTTATGATTATAAATAGGCACAAAAAATGAAAGAAGTAATTTTAACTTTTAATAATTTAATCGCCCTTTATCGTGAATAACCAAAAATAAGGTTGCAGCGACACGAAATAAATAAATACATAAATAAATTTTTAATTTAACAAATTCATTTTAATGCGAAAAAACTTGGAATTTTCACATTGTTTCCTGGAAAGCGATTTCTATGATCTAAAATAACTAAATTAGTTTAAAAGAGACTAAATAACAATTTATCGATAGCCGATTTTCAAAAAATCGATTAATCTTCAATTTTGAAAATAATCGTTAATCAAATAATTTTTGGGCCAATTAATCAATTAATAATCCTTCATCACTAATTATTCGAGGTGATTTAAAATGTAATCATATTTTTTCGTGCAGCTTCTTCCTTGACGAATCCTGATTTTTTTCAAAAAAATGTAGTTTTAGAGAGGAGATATGTGTTTTCTTTATTTGCGTAAAAAACTGTTAGAAAATTCACATCATGAGAAACTATAAGATCATTGCTTGTTTTCAGCTTGATTTTTCACCTACATTACGAATAACAATAATATTAAGCGCTTATATATAAATGGGTAATTCTCTGAAAATGTCCATATTTCGATGTCTTTATTTTTCTGAAAAAAAAAGTTGATATTGGGAATTTTTTTGATTGGGATAGTGAGTATATGTGTCCTTGATGTCATTTATGCCATTTGGCTCAAGTCATGTCCCCCTGGGGGGTAGGGGGACTTTTTGAAATTTTATTACCCAAAACCTAAGAACTTCTTAGGCCGTGGCTGTTGATTCTCGATTTTGTGGCTTATTGTAACTCAGACGTAAGACGTCCTAGGAACTTGAAACAAAAGGGATATCGAAGATTAGTAAGTACATATAATATTCACCTATTCAATATTCTCTTAAACTGACTGTTAGGAGCTCCTTAGTAAATTTTTGGCGAATTCTCTCAGGTCGTGGCTGGTTGGTTTTAATCTTGAGCCGTGGCGAAGTGTCTTTTTATGACCATGGCCTAAGAACTAGTGTCTTTTTTCGAGAGACAGCCATTAACACCTAAATTAATAACATCTTTGTTAGTGTATCCCCATTAAAATTGATTTAGAATGGCAAAAAGACACTAATTCCTAGGCCGTGGTCGTAAAAAAAAACACTTCGCCACGGCCTAAGATGAAAACCAACCAGCCACGGCCTAAGAGAATTCGCCAAAAATTTATTAAGGAGCTTCTAACAGTTAATTTAAGAGAATATTGAATAGGTGAATATTATATGTACTTACTAATCTTCGATATCCCTTTTGTTCCAGGTTCCTAGGACATTTGATGGCTGAGTTAGAATAAGCCACGGCCTAATACCACAAAAACCGGGAATCAACAATTTTTACGAATTTTGCTTTCCGACTGTGATAAATAAATGACATTTCACATTTCGAATGCTGGCAGTGTATTCTCATGATGTCAAGGAAGCATTGTAACCGCAAAGAAAAACGAATTATAAAATCATTGCCGCAGGAGAAGCAAACAAAAAACGCCACGGCCTAGGAGTGTATAAACCATTTACAGGTCTTTGAACCTTCCTGGAGGTCAAGCAGGGAAACTTTGGACATCATTTTGAGCGTTAACATACACACTCAACTATCCTGAGCAACTTTGCTAAGTTTTTCCTCAAAAAAATATTAATTTAATATCATTTATGTGACATTGAAAATTCAAAACGTGACCATTTACATGCCACGGCCTAAGAACTTTTGACCTTTGGGTTGAAAAAAACCCCATTTAGGGGGGGGTGGAGGACAATTTCAATCGATAGGAAAGTTAGAGGAGATACTCATATAAATATAGAAAAAAAAAAAAAAAATTCAATTGTAGCGTAATTCTTCAAAAAAAACATCGATTACAGAAATATGGACATTTTCAGAGAATTACCCAAATACAACAATGGAGGCCTGATGCCAAAATCATGTCGAACGAGAATTTATAAGAAAAACAAATACAAATAATAATAATATGAATAAGAGGAAAAATCTAGGTAGCTCTGTTTCAAATGAAGAATCAGGCTCACGAACGTTATATTTTGTCTGGTAAACATAAGAACGTTTCTGATTGGGTAATTTGTGCAGAACTTCTGGCTGATCAATGATGAATTGTTGTCTCAAAATTGGGCGTGTAGAAAGCGAACTCGGAGAACTTGGCTTAGTCGAGTAGAAAATTACAAAAATGGGATGATACGTGAAATCATCGAATTTCACAACAACAAAATCATTACGAGTTATATAAGTATGAGCGCCATAGCGCGGATGAAGATCATCATTGTCACTAATTCTTCTCACTTTCCCTATTAATACTTCGCATATTATGAAGGCACGTTCTGTACCTAGAAGTATAGACAATAAAAGAATAAAATTACCGAACTTTTTCTTGTATAACCTGGTATTATTTATATAGGTAGTTGATGATAAATTTTAGTTAGGTACCATTTCTATTATTACAGTATTGATTTGCGTACTTCGGGTCATGAGAAAAAGATACGCCGAATCCGTATTTCGCTCGTGTAACGTATCGCCAATTCAAGTTATTCTTCAAAATAGAATTTACATTCATTCTAGAAGTTGCGTGTATTAATATTTCTGTTTGGAAAGGATTCGCACAATAACTTTTCAGTAATTCAGCTTTTCTAATGAGAAAAGCAGCGTGCAAAAATTTGTTGTTGACGGGCATCACTCGAAAATCATTCATCTGAAAATATTATTAATACCTATGTACAATAAAAAATTATGTTTGAAAACTCACAAATGCACGCATGAATACAGAATAACAAAGCAATGACCTGAATATATGCGATTATGCATTTAAAATGAAGAAAATTACTTTTTACCTCTGGTATCGATGAGCGGATAATATTATTTAATTCATTATCGCCAAATTTTTGATGCCTCTGGTCGTATCTTTCAGCTTGCATAATCACTATTCTCGCCATGATTTCTAATCAAATTTATAAATATTGACTACGTAGCTAACTTATTGACAACTGACGAGTATTTTACACCGAAATGAAAAACGAATTATGTGTAATTATACGGACAAAGTAGTTATTGCTCTCAAGTAGATGATAAGAAATAAACGATTAAAGAAAATGAGAAGCGGTAATTGCATAAATGTAATGCAAACAATAATCACCTTTCTAACCTTTAGATTTATGTAATCATATCGTTCAGATATGGGTATTCTGTTCTAAGGAATTAAATTAAAAATTGCAAGTTCAGCGATTCGCATAAGTTACAGTAATTGATGTTAATCCAGTTTCAACACTGTAGATATAGCTATTCAGCGAAAAAAATAAAGTACGCATCATTGTTCAGAGTCATGAAGGCTTTTAATATGCATTGAAGTAAGTTCCATTCCCTCTCAATTCGCAATTAGAATTTCAAAGTTCAAAGAGAACATAATTATAATGAATTCCAAGGGTAGAAAAAGCGATCAAAATATTTTTATTTCTAAAAGTAAAATACATAGGTATAATAGAAAGCGTAAGCAGTAATACCATATTATTGAAGCTTGGTTTATCGTATAACTGGAGCTTGTTCAAGTTTGCAAAAAATAAGGCTGCTAAATTGGTTGCTAACTCCTTCATGCGTACAGGTCATATCCATACAGTAAGTCTGAAAATCCCTACGCTATCTCCTCAGCCTCATCTCAAATTTTGATACTCCGCCATTTTGTATTAATTTAACCAAAATTCAAGAATTCATAGTTCCTAAATAACCTCACCCACAAAGTTTGACCCCTTTAAGTTGACTTGAAGAAGAGATATGGAAGATTCATGATCATGAAATTTCATGACTTGAAACTTCCTTTAAAAGTCGTTTTTTGTTCCAACTTATCGTTAAATGCATTTAAAACAGTGAAATTAGAATATATGTTAATATTCTTAAGTAATACTCATTCATACGAGACTAAAAACAGAAATTTTGAGCCATTTGGCTACTCTTCAGCCCCTGCCAATATTTGAGTGATTCTTTATTTTGAGGTGTATTGGTAATCAAGAAAAAAGGACTTATGCAGGCACTTTATGTGTTGTTTTTCAATAAATAAAAAATTTAATGTTCAAAATTCGAAAAATTAGCAAAGTTTTGAAGAAGCTCAACACATATATTTGGATTATTACTCACTGAAAAAAAATCAGCGACTACTCAGCAAAAGTGCAAATACGTACAGTTCCCTACAGTTTTGCGTACCGAACGAATGTAGTCGCACGCGTGAACACGTGCACATACACGTTTGTGCGTCATTATAGGGTATAAGATGGTTGCACAAACTTCATACTTAGTACGTAAGTAGTCAACTAGTCAAGGAACTCACATCACTTCGCACCTCTTTGCGCCAAAACGACCTGTACGACTATAGGATCTTTTTGCATAAATGTATTCAATTTAAAATCACACAACTATAGATACAATTGATTTTGTAATCAACACTTTTTTGAGAATACATTTTTGGTAAGTCTATCAAAGTCAATCAATATTTTGTAATCATGCAAACAAACTGATTGTTGAAATAATACGTATGCGCTCACGAAAACAGAAAATTCAAAAATGTCCTCCACAGTTTTCAAGAAGATATTGGTACAATTGCATCAGAACTAATACAATGAAATTTCTAAAAAGAGAAACAAACTTGATCTCAAAGGATATGAAACAAATAATACACTTAATTCAAGCACACCATAATACAAAAGAAATATACTTTTACAATAAATAAATACACAATAATTATAAATATTTTTCAACGAATAATGAAACTACAATGGAGACAAATACATACATATTCATGATTATAAAAAAAATTACTCTTTCAATTCAACAACAAAACGACATGAGTGTTGTAACTCTCAACAGATAAAGAAATACAAAAAAAGGAAACATTACAATAACGAAGTTCATACGTTAAAACTGAACAAATTATGACACTTGTTGAAAAAATATCACATCATCCGCAAGAATAGAAGTCGTTGTCCTCACACCGGAATCGTCTTTTATTTCGCCATACATTATTTTTCCTGTAACATAGACTCGTTGGCCTTTTCTCAAATAATTATATACCCTTTCCCTGAGAGATGGTTTAAAAATGCAAATCCTATGCCAGTCTGTTTTCTGAATTAATTCACCTGAAAAAAAATCGTGGTTAAAAGCGCACAAGCAATGAAATGAATTGTGATTAAAAATAGCTCACGAACCAGCTTCATTCCTATAATTGACATGGGTGGCTAATGAGAAAGTGACTAGAGGATGAACTTCTGTACCACGTTTTACTGGATCAGCGCCCGTCCTACCCAACAACTGGACATTATTTATAGCTGAAAAAATATAATTTTGAGATATTTGGTATGGTTATGATGATATGTTACCAGTATTAGCTTACTTTTTTCCAACGTGATACCTTCGTCACTATAAAATCGTGCGAGACAAATGGCACTGCGATTTGGTAACATTCTTCGGATATTCTGTGGACATAGTAACGAAATTTGGTCTTTAATTTATTATAATAAAAAAAGGTTGAAGGAAAAGGCTTCATTTACCATCATTAAATTCATCTTTCTAGCGTGAATCTGAAATTAATTTTATCAATAGTTGAACAGCTCGAAAAAGTAACAAATGTATTCACAAAACAAATTGTTGTTATTAATACTTCTTATCTTTTCCCTATTTGAAATTCGGTGTAATTCAAAATTAGTTTATTACAAATCGGCGCGCATTCGGGGTAAACCATTATCACAAGCCTCATAAGCACATTTTTTTATTCGCGAATACCAGAGTTGTAACTTTCACAATTATAATTGATCACAAGAGTTCAGAAGTTTGTATAACGAACGATTCGTTTGTAATATTAAATCATTCGCTTCTAGTTTCGCATCATACCATGCGTATGCATCCTCGTGATTATTTGACTCCAAGAGCAAAAATCACTTTTTCCATTATTTCAAAATTCAAATCAAGTAGGTGTTGCGATGTTGGAGTTGGTCGTTCGTAAATTACCGTAAGTTACCCAGCGAAATTACGTATAGGTTGTGTGCTTGGGTATTTCAAAGGTTTTCCAACAATTTACTTGTCCTTTGTATCATTTAAAGTTTGATTTTTTTTTTTTAATTGCCTACTCAACTTTTTAACTTCTCACATTTAAGGGCTCATCATTAACCACTTAGTGTGAATTATCATCTTTAACAATCTTCAATCATCAACTATCAAATTCAAACTTATTTATTTTCTTGAAATAATATATAGCAATCAAGTATACAACATTACAATAATTACGTTTAACGTCAAGAATAATGCTCCGTTTTTTGCTCAAAACAAAGTATCATAAATACTACAGCTGCAGGAATAGAAAATCAAGAGAGTTTAAGTTTTTGGTTATGAATTGATATTTAGTAAAACTTACTGTTTTGTTCTTGGTTTTTGCTCAGTTGCAGTTGATGTAATAATTCATTTCAGTACCGAGCGGTCAAAATGAGTTATGGTTGGTTTTTGATTTTCAGTTACAGGTTTTTTATTTATACCGATTCCAACAACTGTTAACATCATGACTAGGATCCGCGTCCATATTCATTACGTTTGAAAATTTCTTTAAAGTGAACTATGAGAACGCGTTAGTTGCTCCATACCATTTTTGATTACATCCCATTCTTCCTGTGGCAGAGATAGATATATTATATAATTATTGGTGATGATGAAAAAGAGCACAATAATGATGATAAATTAAATTTTTTTAATTTATAATTGAATATAATTAAAAATTTCAATTAGACTTTTCTCATTAATAAAATTTTATTAATTCAAATCAATACAGCTATGCTGCTACTGCTGCTACCTAGATGCATGCGTTGCCTAGGACATGATAGTTGACACATAATAGTTTCCCATTACTCCTGTGGCAGAGATAGATATATTATATAAATATTAATGGTAATGAAAAACAGCACAATAATAATGATCTGTGCTGCTACCTTGAAGCATGCGTTGTCTAGGACATGAGTAACTGTAATATATGGACAATGTTTTTTCCATATTCCAATGAATGTTGTCCTGGCTACTTTTTTCACATCTCCAAATTCGAATGTCTCGCAGTATTTTCGATAAATAGAACTTTTTGTTTCACCCAATGGTAGTTTAATTACATGCTGACCTTTTATTTTTGATCGTTTAACTTTTGATCCATATTGATCACCGTACAATTTGACAAATGAGACTACAGATTCAATATCAGCTTCATTCAATACAGATTGTCTCGTGGGTTTGACATTTTTCAACTTATGAACGCGAGGAATAATACCTTGAAAGATTATAATTTTGTGAGATATATATGACGAAAATATGAAGAAAGCATTAAATAAAAGGCACCATTTTTGTCATAATGTTTGCATATACTTTCGTAACGATCGGTACCAACATCATGGAGAAACAGATACATTTTTTTGCATATCGGGATGTCGCAAAAGAAATACCGTATATCGTTTCTTTTTCGAGAACATGGTGTATATGTATGCTTCTTTTTATATTTTTTATTTTCATCATAATTCAGCGTTGGTAAACGACGATGGGCTTGCAAATAGCTCATGATGATAATATCTTGATGTTCTTTTGACATTTTCTGAAATGTTTGTCTGTGGAATACACACAAAGATATCAACAGGAGCTAATGATTCTATCCATAGGGTAATGGCATTGAATAATACCTGTGCTGTAAGGCCACTTTTTTTGGAATTAATTTATTGCAGTTATACAGATTACAACAACTTTTGAAATCAGATGGGTTATCGGAATACATTGCGGCAATTATTTTTGTCTCATCTTTGACTATCTTAGCTGGCTCACTGGAACGCTTTGAATCCGGTGGATTTGGTACAACTGAGGCAGCATCTTTGCTGTTTTTTAACTCTGATTCAGATTCCTATATTGTGAAACGATGGCAATATGTATTCTTACGCTGTGACTGTGACTCACAAAATTTGCGTATATGTATTTTTTAATTATAATTTAGAATACAAGTCAACAGTAATTTTTATAAAATGATACTTACAATTGGCTCTTCGTTTACACTTACTACTTCAATTTCAATTTCCATTTCGAGAGCATCTTCGTTTTCGTATACATTCATAGTTCGACAAAAATTGTGAATATTTTACAAATGGTATACTTTTCAGTTTTTCAACAGAGAACCGTAGATTACATAATATATTTAAAATCATCAGGGAACTTCGAATTCAATAAATTCTTCATTTTAACTTATAACATAAACCTGTGTGTAGACGTGTATCGTTTTAAAATTTACTTCGATTAATTAAAGTCGAAATTCCGAATTATTTTTGCTTGCCTTTACACCATCCTCACAGACCTTCTGCCATTCTTATCTACTCGCTGGAGCAAGTTGTTCATTATAGACACTCTAATCTCGCTTACCTCTGTTTTGTAAACTTCAAACATCACGTGACCTATGACTGCGCACTCTAGTAGCAAACACGAGAAACATATATCTCCAGATGTCTCAAGTCATGATCCATCGTAATCTGCCATGATTTCGTAATCTGTGATTTTTATATCTTGCATTTTTAGGGTTTCGCTCGCAGAGCGGAGCGAAACCCTATTGCATTCACCAGGTTTTTCATCAACCCACCAATCAGAGAACATTTGAGTATTGTAACCAAATAAGAGTATTTTAAGTAATGTGAATAGATATTTTTTGTTTTTTTGTTCTTTAATGAATTTTTTGGTGATACATGTATGTGTATTAAACAGTAAATAAGTTTATATTTTGTTTTACAGTTTACTTAAACGACTAATATTTGTGGTTGTTTTTAAAATACATTTTCAGTTTCATCGAACGTTTTTTTAGATTTGATAGGTGAATAATGAAGGTGCCTATTAGTAGATGCTAAGTAATGCGCTATTTAAAAGTTGGAAACTCGCTTTTCGAATTTGAAACAGCTGATTGTGGAGGTGAATAATTTGTTATTGATTTCTGATAATAGTTGTTGTTGGTGTATACTTATGAAGTTATTTGCAGAGTTATTATTTGTAGAGTTGTGATTTAATTTATGTTATAGATGGGAATTATAATATAGAATTCAAAATCGTGTTCTAAATCATTTTATTTACAGATTTGTAACTTAATGGTGGGCTGATAGCTAATTAATATTCTTGTTCTGTTGTAAAGTGAAAAATAAAGATAGTATAGTAATTAAGCAAAAAAAAGGCAATTTACGAATCACAATAAGCAGTTTACGAATTACAATTAAACGATTTACGAATTACAAACGATTTATGTGTTATTTATTAAATTTTATAATATATTTTATTCGCAGATTTGTAATTTGATGGTAGTTTCTTCAATTCTTGTTCTGCTGTAGAATAGAAAACCTAGAGAAACTCACGTAATAATTATTTGAACTAAATATATATAATTGTAAACATGGAAGAACATGATGTACAAATAAAAGGTTTTGAGCAAGAGAAGAAAACGCAATTACGTGAAAAAAATCGTAAGAAGAAGATAAGACACTTCTCTTTAATTTGTTCAGAACAAAAAATTCAAATTCCAATTTATAAAAAAGTTATAAGCTGTGATATATGGCTTCTTTAAAAGCCAATTTTTTTGCATTTTTCTCAACAAATAATAAACGACATTATTGGATATGTAATTATTGATTTTTATTTTTCAAGAGTAGAATATTATGTTAGAATAATTACTTTCTCCTATTTAATTTAAATAATGAGAAATTAAGAAGTATAAGTAAAAAGTGAGGTACTGGTGTGTTGTTTTAGAGGTCTGCGCCGCCGAAAAAATACGCCGCCGCCGCCAATATTTTCAGCGTTTCACGCGCCGCCGCCGCCGATGAAATTTACTGGCTTCGCCGCCGCCGCCGCCGCCAATTTTTTCCTGGCGGCGTAGATGGCGCAATACAAAAAAAAAGACCAATAGATTACATTTTTAGATTAGCGAAATGGAAACACTGATGGACGATTTGTGTTTTCAAGTTTTCGTTGCTTTCATACTTTTTCAGTGTTCTATTCTATGTTATAAATATTTTTTGTTTGTTTTTTTTTTGTGATTGCAATACCTATTAATAAAATTCTTGTTCGTTTATAGGTATTTTTTTCAATTTTTTTCAATTTTTTGTTCGCCGCCGACCACGCCGCCGCCATTTTCAAGCTAGCCGGCGGCGTGTTAAACGCCGCCGCCGCAGTAAAAAAAAAAAAAAACGCCGCCGCCGCCGATTTTTACCCCGGCGCAGACCTCTATGTTGTTTGGTTTATGTAAGATTATGAGCGAACTACTGCACCAAATTTAATAATTTTTGAACCAATTTCATCGTGATGATGTCTTCGTGGAGGGTAAAGAGCGTATTTTCCAATTTTTTCATTTTACTTGACTCTCTTTTTGAGTGTCGGTACCTCACACTATTCAAGCCTGCACTTCTTGTTAAAAGTAAAAAATCGAAAAAACTCCTCTTTCCCCTTCAAGAAGACATCATTACGATGAAATTGGTTCAAAAATTATTAAATTTAGTGCAGTAATTCGCTTATAATCTTATATAAACCAAACAACATACCAGTACCTCACTTTTTAGGTTATACCTACTAATTTCTCATTATTTAAAATAAATAGGAGGAGGTAATTATTTTAACATGATATTCTACTCTTGAAAAATAAAAATCAATAATTACATATCCAATAATGTAGTTTTATTTTCTAAAAAAACATGTTTTAAAATTCAGTTCTAATTATGCCTGCTATTTCCAGAATGCAATCAACAATACGTGTAGAACCACCTTAAGAAACAATATGGCACAGTGTTTTTTTTTTTTTTTGAAATATCGATATCATGTTGTGATATCAATATATTATATCGATAATTACTATTTTGATATACTATCCCTACTAATGCGAAACCCTCTTGTAATGAGCGCATAGCTCATGACTTGTTTTGTTTTCGTTTGGTGTTTGATACGAAATTTCTGAAGTGGGAATTTGTTTTTACGAAATTACGTATCAATTTAATTACGAATTAGGCGATCATGTAGTATTTTAATATTTTATTTAATGATTTTAAATTCATAATCGATGAAAAATGCAACAGTAGTTTCACATTCACGTTGAGAATTAGAAATGAAGATGTGTTCTTGGATTGCAGTCCCAGGGGAGAGAAGTTATGGCATTGGTAAATATTTTGCTTTGGATGGATTTAAAAATAAGGTTTCATGATTTTTCTCACAATCCATATTGCTAGTACCTGTTTTGAAAGCATCTCAATTTCATATCAACATTTCACTCGAGTCCGCAGAAAATCATAACGATGCTACTCCCATCTTAATTTCATCTATCAAAATGTGACGTTTAAATTTCTCGTTTCCTATTCATAAATTCACCTTGATTTACTCCGATATCTACAAATTTAATTCATTCGTTTTTCCATCGTTCGTAATGTAAGATCATCGTGTATCGAAATCAATCCACAGGTTTCCTTTATCACTTTTATTGTTATTACAAGAAACACAAAATAAAAAAGTAAATGTTTTAAACACGCGACATTCGCGAGTAACTCGAACGATAAATTCTCTCGCTCGTTTCCACGATTATTCGTCCTGTTGTAAATACACGATGGTATACAAAGGACGAAAGATATCCTCCACTTTACCCCTAATTACCAACTCGATTATTAATTTCGTAGATAACCGATTAATATGACCTTAATAAACGAATCCATGAAAAATACTCGACGATGACAGTTCCCATAATTGTTTGGCACATATTTTAGGGTGCGAATTGTTTAAAACACCGGAAGTAGATACAGGATGGTTGATGATGAATTATACTCGTGCAGTGATTCAGATGAATGTAACATAGACGTGATAATGCTACAAAATAATTCGTCATAGTTTTTCTGAATTTTTTTTTATATTGATCAACAAAAAATCAATTATCGTAATAGTAAATATTATCGGATTTTGTGTCGGTACAATTTTCGTATTTGAGTATCCGTTTGGTTTTTCTACAGCAATACATAACTATCAGGAAGAGGGAGAGTTCCGTATTAAGCTCACAGTCGGCGAATGCGTACGGATATTGCAGGAATGCGAAGACTGGTATTACGGTTACGCGGGAAAAAACAAATCCGTGCTTGGTATATTTCCCAGATCTTTCATCCATATCATGGATTCATCGTACAGGGATACCGCTTGGTAATATTATAACAGTTTTCGAAAATGCATTTTATTTCGCATATAATTGTGTCGATTGTTCATTTAGTGGCGATTGTATATATGGCAATCAACCTCACATTGTTTCCGAAGTTACCTCCGTTTTACGAGAATGGGAGCTATTTGGAGAAGACTTTATATTGTAAGAGTTCATCGATATCCATTTTTTGTCCATATTTGAATTGTTATTGGTAATAATTTTTTTTTTCGCAGACGAGCAATCCGCATTTTAAAACTATAGAACATAAGATGTATGAACTGATAAGATTACGTAGTAAAATACTCTCTGGTACATTACCAGTAGATGAACTCAAAGAGGTAAAAAGGCTAGTCACTTGGAATATAGATGTAGGAAATAAGTAAGTTTTTTTTTTTTTTTTTTTTTTTTAACAAATATTACCAACTTTTCATCATCCTGTACATATTGGTATAGACTTCTGGGATTAGATATGGTTGTACGAGACGATCAAGGAAACATTTTAAATCCAGCAAATACCTCGGTCATTGAGTTATATCGTCATCACGAGATGGCTACTCAAAGGATATTAACACCTTCGGTAAAACATTATTAATACTCGATTATATTCTCATTTCATACTTATGTGTGTCTAGTTTCCCTAAATGCGAATTATTCGGTTTACTTTTTTTAAGTTATCAGACATTCGTTTAAGCTGCGTTAAAGACAGGTGTAATAAAAAATGAAAATAATAATGAACAAAAATATTTTAAGATCTGACTATAAAGTAGTACTTCATTTTTAAAACAGTGTGTTAAAAAACACTCGTAAAAAAAAATCGTTCAATCTGTATGTAGAGAAACTAGACAAGTCATACTCAAACCTTTACCTCAATCTTCACAGTGCGATATACAAAACAGCATCAGCCATCGAATCACATCGCAATCTCATACTTATACGTTTTACCTATCAGTACGTAAATTGATATGGAAATCGATGGAAGATGTAGAATTATTAATTACACTATACGATCAGAAGCAATCGAAACCTTTTTCGGAGAATTTCGTCATCAGGTGTACGCGTGATATGATGATGTCGGATACGGAGAAAAATTTTAATTTTAGAGCACTATTTATCGTATGTCCTTATTATTCATAATAAATCCTTATCACCGTCGAAGTTACCTGGTAACCTAGTTACTGTGTTTTGTCAACGTACGTAGGATTTAGGTATACGAGATTTAACGCGCGAAAAAGTCTATCTAGTCTGTTATGTGATAAGAAACGGAGCCATGGAAGCTGAGGTGAACAATAAAAATAGTTCGAAAAATATCGACGGGTATATGGTAAGAAGACCGTATGCGGTAGCGTGTTTTAACTTATCGCCGTATTTTAAAAATGCCATCGAAACTGACGAAGATACCCATCATTCTTTACCATTGTTACCGTAAGTTGTGATATGTTGGAGCGAATACAGCGAGTTATTTATAGCGGTTAATAGTACATAATTTTTTTTTTTTAGTTGTGAGAAAGACACTCTCGATAATACTTTGAAGAAATGTTTTAATTTGAAAGAATTTCCTGTCAAGGATAATAAAGGGCAAGGTGTTGTAGTCAACTTTAAGCTATTACAAGCGGACTTGAAACAAGTAGGTGTTTTTTCGAGCTGGTGAATGATGTCGGTGAAATAATGTTTTTATTATTTATATTAAATTGTTATTTTGTAATTTTCTCAAGCATGAAAATTTCTCTATATCTTTTTAGGAATTGAAAAATACTCTTAATGTATATTTATCCAAATTAAAAAAGAAATTATGAGTGAGTTGCGAAAAAATTTAATGCCTGTGAATTCAAAATGATTATCTTATGAACTGAAAGCAGCGCAAATTTAAATTATTATTTTCATTTTTTTAAATTTTATATTTTTGTATTATTTAATCAACACTCCTCTCCCTTGCCTCTGCCTCGAGTAACATTACACGACGCGTGAATGTATATATATAAAAAAAAAGAAATACAGTGTTCATTTGATGTTTCTGTGTCTATTACGTGGATACATAACTAAGAAAGCTGCCGAGCGACAAAAAATAAAAGTTATAAGAAAAAGGCAAGCGTGCTGGTTGTTTATAATTTTTCTAATTTTTGAAAGTTTTCAAGGCTTCTAGAAACTTTGAAAAATAATTTTTTAAATTTATTGACATTTTCAAAAACGTTCACATGTTCTAGAAATGAGAAAAAAAAAATTCAAAAAAAAAAAATTATTTTTTTTTATATACGTCTTGTACAGCTGTATGCTGAAGGCATATTTCTTTGAAATTCAAACAAAATTGCCAAGAAAAAAAAAAAAAAAGGGAAAACACATCTAAAAAATTATTTTGCATTTTTCAAAGTTTTCAGGCTTCTAAAAATTTAAAAATAATTTTTTTTATCGTTCAGTTGTATGCTTTTTTTAAAGATATTTAGCGGTTTTGAATAGTTGGATTTTTTTATTAGCTGAGTTTTTAACAAAACGATAGCTATTACAGCCTACCTGATTTTTTTAATATGTTCTGATTTTTAGAAATTCACGGATTTTTAAAATTTGAAAAATCAATTTTTTATTAGTTAAAATTGAAAAAAAAAATATATCTCTATATATTAAAATCAAAATGAAATCGGTTTTGAGATGCGCGCGCATCCTTGTTTTGAATAGCAGGTATAAAAGGTATATAAAGGATAGCACATATACAAAGGAAGAAAGGTTGTAAATTTTAATAAAAGCCTTATACATAGGCAAGAGTAAGGATAAAGTTGTAAAATTATTTAAAATGACAGGTATACGAAGGTACAAAAAGGAAGAACTCTTGGTGGGGTTAATAAATGAGAATAAATTGGGTTGTGTAGTTTGGAATGTAACAGAACTTGTCTGATAAAATAACTTTTTTTCTTCATTTAATTTTTATTGCGAGCCTCGAAGGGGCGAGGAGGCACTAGTATTATATATATTTTTAAAATGTATTATTTTATGTCGCTAATTTTTTTAATTTATTGTAATTTTTATCTTGTTGGTTCATTTGCTATCTTCTGGTTTTGAACTTTTTTGTATTTTTTTTTTTTTTTTAATTTTATTTATTTTATGGACCAAATAATTTTACTGTTATAATTTTGAAGCTTGAAATAATTTATTTTCTCTTTTTTGCTGAATTCTGAACAATAACCCAACATCTCTTCGCCCCCTCATTCAATATATTCACCAATCCACCAGATGAACCTTTTCACTAGCATCTAATACCAATCCAAACCGTAGCTTTGGCTTAATTGGCAGTACATGGCACTATCTCTTACTCGTATATTTTTCAATTTTTATAGTTACATCGTATCGTTTGAACACTTTTTTTTATTATTTATTGGATTGTTGTTGTTGTTGTTGTTTTGTAATGATAGTGAGTAATTTTTTTAGAGATTTTTTGAATTGGAGTAAAAATTTAGGGTAGGGCTTAGGGCATCGGAAAAGCGTACATAATTTTATGATGGCATATTAAATTAATTGAGAAAAAAAACAACACAAAAACCAAAATAATGACATCAACATTTTTCATATTATCTTATGAACAGCTTAATTTTTGTCACAAAAAAAAAATCGAAGTAAAATCTAAAATTTCTCACCCATTCTAAAGAAATAACGTAGAAAGCTTAAATAAAATAATTTAAAAAACAAATTAAAAATTTTTTTTAAATAATTTATTTTCTAGCTCGATACTAATTGTCATTCGTAACTTGACTTATATTAAACATTATTACGAAAAAATATAAAAATTGATTTTTTCTTTCGAAAAATTTTAGTTCCGCTAATCAACAAAAAAATTAAAACAATAACAAACTAATTTAATTAAAATCATGAATATGTTCTTCCAATGGATTAAACAGGCATTACTTCTAACTGAGGGGGGGGGGGAGATTAGTGTTAAAATCTTATAATGAAATAGATCATAATTATTATTATTATTAATTTTTTTTTTTTTTTCAAAAATAGTCCAATTTGAAAAATTAAAATCAAATTTTAAATTGAAAATTTTAAAGAATTTCTTCATAATTTGCCATTATGTTCGCTTATTTTACCTATGTAATTAGGTACGCGAAGAAAATCCTCACCTGGTATTCGGCAATATCGCCGTCGTACGTAAGATGGGCTTCCCAGACGTCATATTACCCGGTGACGTACGTAACGATCTCTATTTAACGTTGGTGAACGGCGAATTCTCCAAAGGCACGAAATCATCGGATAAAAACATCGAAGTAGTCGTTACCGTTTGCAACGAGAAAGGCGTTCCGGTACAGGTATAATGAGAATTTCATCGTTCCTATCCATCCTCTGGTCCCAAAATGTGTAAAAATCGAATTAAAATTTACCATTGTATTCTTAGGGCGGTATCACTATTGGTAGCGGAGTAGAACCGCAAACGGAGTACCATTCTGTGGTGTATTATCACGAAGATAAACCCCGATGGTACGAAACGTTTAAAGTAATGGTGTCCATAGAAGACTTCAAAGGATGCCATTTAAAGTTTCTATTTAAGCATAGGTACGTTGCCGAACAGAAACAGAAAATCGCATTCTTGTGAGTTTAAATTGGTAGCTCTTTATAACCGACTGTGATCGACCGGTTAATTTTACTCTGTTTGTAGATCGTCGAAGAATGAGAACAAAGAGAAAAATGAAAAACCATTCGCCATGTCGTTCGTCAGGTTGATGCAGGAGAACGGTACCACGTTGAAAGACGAACCGCACGATTTGCTGGTGTATAAGGTGGGTGGTGGGGATCTTTGATGATGCCTGTGTGGTAGATGATTTTATATAATTTATGTGTAATACCTGTAATGTATTCTTATACAGGTGGATCCGAAGAAATACGACCCCATTGATATAGGGTACTTGGAATTAGCATCCACTAAGACTGAACTAAACGAAGATGTGAAAACCTCCATGCCTGCATTAACTTTAAGTAATAAAGATGTATTCGTTATTCAAACCAACGTTTGTTCTACCAAACTAACTCAGAATGGTAAACGATATGTTTTTCATCAGATAATTTGTTCTTTCGGAGACAAATAGATTTTAACTAAGTTAAAAAAAAATTTTCTTATATAGTCGATTTATTGGGTCTCTTAAATTGGACCAGTGATCCTAGTCATGTTACTCAGAATTTATTCGCATTGATGAAAGTGGACGGTGAAGAAGTGGTTAAATTCTTACAAGATGTGTTAGACGCATTGTTCAACATTTTGATGCTTAATCCGGACACAAATGAGCACGATGATACAGTCTTCCAGTGTTTAGTGGGTTCATTTCTATAATTTTTTTAAATCGATAAAAAAATAAATTATCGATAATTTCGACTTTTTATTCTAGCTTTATGTTATTGGTCTGGTGTTGGATAGGAAATACCAGCATTTCCAACCAGTACTTGATTTATATATACAAGAGAGTTTCAGCGCAACCTTAGCGTATAAGTATGTTGAAAGAAAATTTTCGACTAATACTTTTTTTCCGCATAAGTATTACAATTTTTATTTTAATTTTATTTTAGTAAATTGATAATCTTGCTGCAACAATACGTAAACAATGTTACCAGTATCGAAAAAGATACAATGCTGAATATGATGAAGTCGTTGAAATACATAATGAGGTTCATCACCAGGTCGAGATATCTCTTTTCACAGTAAGTTCTATCTCTCCATCCTCTTTTTCTCCTCTTCAAATACCAGTGGCGTAGTGAGAAATTTTTTGCTCCAAAGAAGTTGGTATCATGTTGCATATTTCTCCTTTTTTTTCTGCGAGCTCTTGACATCCCCTCTCTCCTCCCTCCGTTAATGTGCGCATAGATGAGATTTTTTTCTTTGTTCGCCATGTATAGCTCAGGGCTAGAGGTTGTTTTGAATAAAAATAACACAAAAATTTACAAAAAATTAACCGTAAAATTTTGGTACTTCCAGCCATAATGCGTGATAGTCGCAAGAGCGTAGTGGGGGGGTTACTACTACCACAAGTATAAAGCAGATAAGCGGACTAAATATTAATGAGAAAACCCAATAATAACAACAGTGCAATGATAGAAAGAAAAAAAACGTAAGCAGCCATGCTGCATTATTAGAGCTGAATTTTTAATTAGAGCTTATTCAGGTTGATAAATAACATTGTCAAATCCTTTATGTATATAGGCCACACCCAGTAACAAGTCTGAAAACCCCTTCTCTATCCCTTCCAAAACCACTAAAAAAGTTGAAGTATGTAGCATTCCTTGCCTGCAATAATCATATAATCTCATGTTTTTCAAATTTTATCAATTCGAGGCTGATGATTCGCCATTTTAAATCTATTTAGAGATCATGTTGTAGTCATCAATTAACCCTACCTACATAATTTGAACTCTTTAGGTCAATTTGATGAGGAGATATGAAAGATACGTGGAATGTCCTATAGTATTTTCCCCTCTAAAAGCTATTTTATGTAACTCCCTTCCAAATTCACTTGAGAAGTTAAAATCAGAATGGTGTAGTGACTCGGGCTGATTTTATCGTATGATACCACAATGAAAAATTTTCGATCTATCGCGTACCCCCATGTCCCTACCACAGTTTGAGATAGATAACCCTTTTCTCCTCCAACATCATGTGTGGAGCTGAATTTGTGAGATAGTGTACTTCTTCCTCCCAATAATCCTATGAGTCCATATTAACCCTTGAATAGCACACATGAGTCAAAATCACCCACCATGCGCCTTTTCACGAAGCTTAGGCAATACACAACCACCTTTAGGTTCAAACGCTACCGCCTGAAAAACAAAATGTGGTATGCTTCCTATTTTTTCTGTAGATAGGAGGTGGAGGAGGTAGTTCATCAAAAGTTTCGATTTTCATTATTTTCCTAAATAAAGATTTAAGGTGGTGCTTCACTCCTGGGAAATAGGTGACTTAAGTCGGTAAAAAATGGCCAAAAAGGAATTCTCTCAAAAAATAATGAATGAAATGAGTTGAATTTTGGATAAGTTATTCTTCAGATCTTGCTGAAGAGTGCTGAGATCCCGGATTTGAAAAATTTTTGGTTATATTTCTCCTGCAGCGTTATAAAAGTAGCACAGTTTTCGTAGATCTTTGAATGTGATTATAAGAGGAAGTACTTACAAAATTGAAAAAAAAATCTTAGCACCCTTGAGCGAAGTCCAAGGAACAAAATAAAAAAACAAACAATTTGAAGCTATTATAATTTTCCCACATCCCGCATTCGGATCCAAGGACAAGAAGTGGAAACCACAAACGTGATCTAGTATATGGGAGTACACGTGGACAGGTTGGTGTTGTTCGCCCACCACCTGGGCCAGGCGGGTGAGAAAGCCGAGCGAGTTGCCAGGAACCTGGGGGGACTGATGCCAAACCTTAGGTACCAAAGAAGCCACGAAGAAGGCTGCTAGCCAGCATGGTAAATTCGATCCTTATGTATGATGCGCTGGTACGGTGAAGTGCTGTGGAGACCCAGAGCCGCCAGCATACCCTGCTCAGAGTCCAGAGACACGCTGCGTTAAGCATGATAGCAGAGTACTGTAATATATCGCTAGAAGTTGCACTAGCACTGGCAGCTGCACAACCTCTTGATATTGTTGCCTGATCAAGGAGGCCCCTCTAGGGTGTTAAGGAAGCGACGCTGCCACCCTGAAGGAGGAAAATTCGCGTAGCATCTTGTTCGATATCAAGAGATCACCTAGCCTGACATGCGCACACTGTGCCCAGGAAGCCAATGATGCTGGGCACACTCTGTTCAGATGTCCGGAATGGTCCCTCCAGCATGATAGGCTGTTGGTATCCCTGGCATTAGACAGAGCTGAGTTCACCACGGAGACATTTGTCCTTATAATACTGTTGTCACTGACATCGTGGAAGGCAGTGCAAGATTTTGCCAACGATGTCATGCTGAGGAAGGAGGATGCCGAACAGGAGTGCCAAGCGCAGGGGTGTCGACAAGCTGCTGCCATTGCAGAGGAAGAGGAGGTTAGTCACGCAAGTGGCACCTAAGTTCAAGTATCTAAACCTTGGAGATCAGGACTAGGTAGTAGTGAAGACTTGCAGGGTGAGCAGGGTGGCCTATGCCGCCCCTCTCGTCCACGTCGTGACCTGACGCGGTAGATTACTAATGTATGATGCCAGAAGAAAGGGATAAAGTGAAGCCTGAACTTCCACTGTGTTAGAACTTGACTTGGGGCGCATACCCACCTAAGGAAAACCCCGCGGGAAATGTAGGTCGGTCGCTAAGGTGCCCCTACTTGATTGGAAGTAATGCCACAAGCCGTTCCCAGCCAAGTAGTGTTGTGTACGGTAAAAGTAATTCTAGCGGGGGGGGGGGGGAAGAAGGTCATTTATAGGTGTAGCGAAAAAATTAGAAATTACCTTTTTCGTGTTTCCACGGAAATCTGTCACCAAATTTCGAGCAATTTTCACCTGCACTCGCCGGCACTGAGCGTGAGGAAAATATGTATATTTATGCTAAAAGTTGGACATAGCAGAATATGTACCAATTACAAATTGTCTATGATGCAAAGATTTGAACACCTTATCCTTCCCAAATCAGGTAGGCTGTAATAGCTCTCATTCTGAAGTCGAAGCAGTGTTCTAGCTGCTGGTAAGTGCTGCTATGTTTTATTTTTTGAGCCCTTTTTGATCAAAAAACTTCTCAAAAAGTACTGATTAAATTAAATTAAATTTTGATAAATGTTGTTTTTAGTTTTTTTTTTTTGAGCGAGACTTTCGATGTATTTATGAACGAATATTTTGTTACTTATGTCTTCTCGTCCAGAGATGGATGAATCCACCTATCTTTGTTATTCTCATACCTTCTCTTATGAATGTGAGAAGCTTACGTGCAAAATTTCGTTGAGAAATACACAATAAAATTGAAGAAATTTCAGACCTAAGTTTTCTGAATATCTTTTTGGTCTTGTGTCATTCAAAATTTGAGAAAGCTAGTTGGACCATTAATAACTTTTTAATACATTACGACACAGTTTAATATTAATTTAATAATGATGTGGTTCTTGGATCAAATTTCAACTGCTAGCCCCCAAAATTATTCGGAGCAGGTGCGAAATATTGAACAGAATATTTTGAATAACTCATGTTCCTTATAAGTTCAACGTCCTGAGTGAGGAAAATATGAATTAAGTTTATTTTTTTTTTATAACTAAACATCTTATTGTAATGTTTATATGAAAATCTCAACTTATACAATTATTTCAACATTTTTTTAAAGATACCTCGTTCATTAAAAGTTTGTATTATAAACTAGACATCAAAGAACGTGCAGAAATTTATATGATAATTTTTGGTAATACTAATAGCCGGAGCATAGCCTTTAAAACTCAGCTAAAAAATGATATCACGCGTAATGCACATTTTTTTGCGAAATGAATCGTGAAACTTTTTCCACCTTCCCCTCACTGCGCTACCTCCAAACACCAGTCATCATTCTTCATGAAATATTTATTCATTAAATTAAATTCGAACGATGTAGATTATACGAAGGAAAGGAATTGGAGAAATTCGAAGACTCGATGACCCAGCTGTTGGAATCATTCGCCGGTATGATGCGTCATAAAACGGACGCCACTTTACTAATACAAGCGGCTTGTTTGAAATACTTACCTTCGACAATTCCGGATATACTGATTGTCTTCAATCCGGTGAAACTGAGGTACCATCTTTATTCTCGTTGGGATGAAGAGTGAAAACTAATGACAAATGTAACCTTGTTTTTTTTTTGTGTGTTGCTTGCTTTTGATGGAATTGGTTAATAGTTTACCCAATGCCAGGCTAACCAAACAAAAGATGATGACTATAGACGATATTATTCATAGTCCTTTGTTTTTCGCACCCGAATGTAGAACCGTTTTGTTGAGTAGGATATTACATCTAGTTAAACAACTGCTAGAGAATTCCGACGAGGTAGGTATTTGTTAGGTATAGAAAGTCGAGAGGGTTATTCAATTTGCAATTTAATCGGATGAATATTGGACTTGAAATTTTCATTTTAATCGTAATGTAAGGGCAATTCTGTGTAATTATATACGTATTTAATGTAATGTTTTTCGTAAATGTTTTTTAACCTTGCTTTGGGATTGTTTTGCATGGCTATAGCTGTGAAATGGTAAGTTCAATATGTGGATAATTTTATTCCATGGTATATTTTTTTAACGTGTGTTGTTGCCTTTCTATGTAGTATTAATGTCGTTGATTTTGTTTTGTTTGTTTATTATTATTATATCATTATTATTATTTTTTTTTGAGCTTGTACGCATCTATAATTGAGAAAATTTATGCACATATCGATGGTGAATAATTTTCTACATTTATTTAATCAGGATACTCGCTCATTGCTCATGACACCTTATCACTCTGTGGACGAAACAGTAAAGCTGCTTTTTCATGCTTCGTGTGGCACTATTTTTTTTTTTTTTGTTAAATTATTTGAAATTTGTTTTCATATGATTTTTGTTTTAAAAGTGATTTGCTATGTTTGTTGTTGTTTTTGTTTATGAACTCATGAATTAATTTTCTGAACGCGTTCGCCGGTTCTATCGCAACACCTTGGCAAATGAAGCTGCATCGTGAAATGCTCTTGAATATTTATTCGCATGTTTTCGTTTTTTTTTTTTTTTTGATATCACCGCTTCGTAAAATTTTTTTATTCATTTTTTTTTACTTGCGCATGCTTAGCTTTATCTTTTTCGTTAAAAAAAATATTTTGTTTGGAAATACATATTACGCTTGTAGAAATGCTGATTTTGATGTATTTTGTGATGATATTTTTATTTAATTTTTTTGTGTTGTTTTTAGCCATTTTTTATTTGTAAATTAGGTGATTGAAATGGTGCTTATAATTGTTACATTGAAGGAGAAGAATTAATGCAAATTTTTACGCAGGGTTTTGGTGCAATTTTTGGTAGCTTTTGTGTTTTGTGTTTTTCTCATTATGTTTCGATAAATTAAATTGGTTAAAAAAAAGGAAGAATTTATACTGTGCTATAAATATTGATAAAAAATACTTTCCAAGTTGTAGGAGAGGAAATAATCGTATTTTTTTTCGATTAATTCGATACAGTGTTAATTCGAATAAATTTTTAAAATGTAAGATTTTTGGTATTGGAGGATAAAATCAGTATTTTATGTTATATTTACATAATTAACTCAATGAAATGCTGGTAAAGAGAGAAAAAATATATACAGGGTGTACCAGAAGTGGCCAGTCAAACTTTGCCATTAGATAGTACGCGATGAGGCAAGTAAAAAATGTCATATACATATATAGCCTATCGTGAAAATTGCAGGCGCTGGTACGAGATGAAGTTAATCAAAATAAAATTGTGTTCCTTCGATTGTAAGGTAGGCAAATTACATTGCACAACAGTTCATGAAATAAATAAATGTTTCGCTTAAAGATGGTCATTATGAATGTTATTTGCCTAGCCTACTATTGAATTAACAAAATTTTTTATTGATTAACTTCATCTCGTGCCAGCGCCTGCAATTGTCACGATAGGCTATAAATGTGCATGACCTGTTGTACTCGTCTCATCGCATACTAGCTAATAGCAAAGTTTGACTGTCCACTCCCGAGACACCCTGTGCATATGCAATGCCACTCATTGAACTCGGAGACTAGTGTCAAATTCCCTACTCTGATGAAAATAGTTATGATTGATGTTGGTAACACTATTTTATGGCGAGAAATGATGAACAAAAAAAAATTTTTAAATTACTTTCTTTTTCTTCATTTCTCTTTGCCATATAACAATGCTACCAACATCTAATCACAAAATTTTTTTTTCGCAAAATTAGGGAATTTCACGCTCCTGTACGCGGAGTTCGATGGATCACACGGTATATATAATGTATTAAAAAAAAATTAGTACATTAGTATCTCATAAAAAAAAATTATTTTTATTTTAATGTTTCTAATTTTCATTATCTCACTATGGTGCTGGTAATCGCTTCTTCGAGTTGCGTCGAATTACAATAAACACGTAAAAAAATCGCTGCTTTTCTTCTTCGATATTTATTCGCTTTTTTTGAATATCGGTGTCAAGTAATATAATGTACTTCCGTGTCACTAAATATTCACCCACTAATAGTGAAGCGTTAGATTGACTTAGCTTACTAGCGGTGTTATCGGTTAATATTTGGACGAGCCGGTTGTAGTATTTGAATTAATCCACTCCGCAGGGTATTATGAACGCCGAGCATAGACGTAATAAATCGAAATCCGTCGCCAAAATTGCCAAGGTGTTGGGAGCCAGCGGTTTCGATATACCACCGCCCGACGAAAATATATCGCAAGTAAGAATTGTTTACCTAAGGCTACAGAGTACGTGAGCATACAAATATGAGCGTGAGCGTCATCCTCACGAGAGAAAATATAGGAAGCTAATTGGAAACGGGGAGACGTGCTCTTGCGAGTAAATTAAATACTCGTGTTTCGTTTACAGCTGGAATTATGTATTAAAATTTTGAGCGATATTATGGATCTGCTGTTTAAACCGGAAGCCGGATGCACCAATAATGATATCAAGGAGATTATCCTGATCATTTTACGCACTGTGATACAAACCACCATTCGAATGGACAGAGAAAGCTCGTTAGTGGTGAGTTATGGGATGGGATTTTCGGGGCTGGATGTGGAGGCATTTTTGTGTTTCAGACTGGGGTAACCATTGTATAATGATGCCAGTTTCACATGAACAAATCAACGATCTCAGGGTTTAAAAATACGAAAAATAGTAAAATTGTTTCAGAAAAAAATAAATGGAAATCTTGTATAAATAACTGGAAAAATTATAATAAATTAAAAAAATGATTTCGCAAATTTTTACAACTACTAAAAATTGAAAAAAAAATGAATAAATAAATTCACAACTTTTTAAAAATTATGCATTATTTTTGGTTTTATATTTTTAATTATTTAATATTATTTATATTTTTTTTTTTTCTTAAGTAAAAATTTTTTTTTGATTTTCCTTATTTAATAATAAAATAATATTTAATATTTATTTTATAAAGTAAATAATTGTGAAAGAACTGAAATCGTCAGTAATCCTCAGCCTCACATTAGCTTAGTGCGGCTCCGTTTGTTGATAGAAAATTTTTTGAAAAATCTTCCATGGAAGCTGGTATCTGGGTTTTATATTGAATTTAGATCAGTTTATTTTATAATTTGATTTTTAATTTGATATATACAGTAGATATCATTTATGTAATATTTTTTTCTTAAAACCTCATTGGAAAGTGGTAGGATTGAATATATCGCGTACCTCCTGCGCTCGTATGTCCGCCATTGCCACCGGGAAATTGAAGTACTAAATTTTGACATTTCAAATCTCCCCTCTCCCCACTCCTTACTAATCGCATTTGAATTTGAGAATTTGAGGACTTGACGAGCTCTCATATTTTAGTTTAGGGCTACAATACTTTTTAGCCATCTGCGATGAACGAAAATGAAACGCAAAAAGTAAACAAACAATTACAACGAATCAGCGAGATGGTTTTCTCTCTTTTAAGAATCTTCAATAAGTTCTAGCTTCACGAAATGTATTTTTTTTGTTCATTTTTCAAATTGAAATTCAAAATTTTGGTACTCCTTGAAAATGCTGCTCATGGCATTTAGCTTTCTTTGCCTCATTCTAATCCGATCCCGAGAATTTTATACCTGCGGTGTTCGTACACATGGAAATGACTCATTGTGCAAAAATGGCCGATCATCTTTTTACCTTCTTTGACTGTTACATTTGGTCATTTCCGTTTTAATTTCGAAACTTGCGTTTAATTTCCCTTTATCATTAAATTAAATGTTTTCAGATTTTTTTTTATCTGGTCTGGGATTTTTCTTTACGGGATACTTATCGTTAGGATTAAACTTAGATTGGATTTAGGATTGATAAAAACACTACGTTCGAGTGGGAAATTACGTATTATCTTCTGTGAGTAATGTTTTTACCAAAATCTATATTTATAGTATAAGTTCCCAAGTGAGAATGTATTGGTTGTTTCTCTTATTCAGAACAGTGTTGGGTAAAATTTATTTTATTTTGATTATACCTCTGCTTTCATTATATTATCGAAATTTTTTGTCACATTTCAAACGTTCAGCCATCGTTCACCTTTGAACGAGTTAGAGTATAGATGATTATTTCCTCCTCGGTGGCGATAAATAAAAATAATTAATCGATAAGGAAAGCATTTATGAAATGGAGTAAGAATTTTTGGTATTTAGAAATGGGAGGGGCAGCACAGGTGTTTGAAAAAAATATGTAAGCAGCTATGCCACATCAGTGGAGCTGAGTTTTCTGTGTGGTTTGTTTAAGTTGGCAAATAACGTTGTCAATCCCTTCATGTGTACAGGTCACACTCAGTACTAACTCTGCAAAATCCTTCCCTATCCCTTCCAAAAGTATTTAAGAAGTTGAATTCAGAAATAATGTTATCTTCAAATTTTGACGTTTCGCCATTTTGGAACTATTTTGACACAAATTCAAGAGGTGAAATTTTGGTCGTAAACCAACTCTGCATACAAAATTTGGCCTCTCTATATCGATTTGGTGAAGAGATATGGAAGATTCATGAAATTTCCTGTAAAATTTCCTTTCTAAAAGCAATTTTTTGTAACTTCTCTCCAAATTCACTTGGGAAGCTGAGATCAGAATGGGCTACTCTCTTGGGCTCATTTTATCATATCATGCCATGGTTTTCAATGTAATGCCTGAGAAAGGTTTTACAGAAAAAAGTTATGATTTCAAATTAGAGTTTTACACGGTGTCTGAATATTTTTAAGTGGTGATTTTCTGAACTTTCGTAATAAAAATAAAGTTCTAGAGATGACTCATGAACTAAGAGGCCAGTAAAAATCTGTTCTGATTAAGAAAGTAATGCTCTATCACACACGCTTATCAAAATTTATGTAGAGTGGGAATTTCCGTACTAATCAAAGTTTGTATTAAGAAAAATACAATGTCTAAATGTTTTTGCGAGTCGCTGTACTTGCGAATCTCAAATTCCTCATTTCGGTATAATGTATATTACCTTAACAAAGTTTAAATTTAAAAAGTTGAAATAAAAATAGAATATTCAACAAAAATTAAATAATAAAATTCAATTCAATAGATATTATTTTATTTAAAAATCAAAATAATTTTATAAATAAGTTTATAATTTTTTCTAAAATTACTCTTAATTGGAAATAATTATAATTATAAAAATTTATATATATAGTGGTCTGTGATAAAAGTGGCATCAGTTTGCACATACCTTAGAAGTGCATCTAATATCACATTAACGACACCACGATGGTGAATAGAATGTATAATGTCATAAGTTTTCTTGGAAACGAATTTTTAAAATGATGCCACTTTACCCTTAACCATCAAAAAAATGAAGCTACTACGAGTCTACGACCGTAGACCGAGAAAATTTTTTTTATGGAAAAAATATAATATAAGTGGTAAAGTGGCATCACCCAAATAATCACACCAATGACGTCATGACACATAGCTGAATCGATGAGCAATGTAATGGTAAAGTGCCATCAAAAAAAAGATGCAATTTACCAGTAGACGGCGAAAAATGATACCACATTGTTCATAGATATCTATATATACGTATGCCACTATCCTTGTCAAGCCCTGGACCGTAGATACCGAGCAGACGTTCCGAGACCCGGTCTTATTTTAAGAGCTAGATATGTCTGCGTGAGCTTTTTGGAAACCGCTTGAACATAGCATATTAGGAATCCTTAGAGGGGCAGGAAAAATTCAAAATGCATGTATGCAAATGATATGTAAAGGTTCTTATGAAACAGGTTTCAGATTTATTACTATCGTTGTCAGGCCCAGGTGGGTCTCCCCAAGATAGCATCATATTCAGAGCTTCCAAGTTTTGTATAAAATTGAAGGCTATGTACGTTCAAATATACACACAAAACTTTGCGAGACCCCGGGTCTCGGAAGGATAACAGCATTTCCAAGATCGGGCGTGACTTTACCTTACCATACCTATATATATAGAGGTATGCTACAGTAATGTCAGGCTCGATCTTGAAAATGCTGCTATCGTTCCAAGACCCAATACTACGTTGCGAGACCCTCTTTAAGTCTTGCAAAATTTTGCGCGTATGTTTGAGCGTATATAGCTTTCAGTTTAATACGAACGTTGTGAAACCCTGTATACGTCGCTATCTTAGCGAGACCCTCCTGGGACTAACAACGATAGTGATAAATCTGAAGCGTGCCTCATAAGCTGGATTTTGAATGCTATGTTCGACTGGTTTCCAAAAAGCTCACGCACGCATTTCTAGTTCTTTAAATAAGACCGAGTCTCGGAACGTCTGTTTGCTATACACCATACAGGGTCTGACAAGGATAGTGGGATGTATATATATGTACATGTATATTGATGCTGCTATCAATCTGAGACCCGCGGTATGATCCATACAACTAAGACCATCTTTTATTTGAAGAGCTAGGGAAATAAAAATTAACATCTTGGAAAGCACTGAAATATAACTTTTTTGAGAGTTGCCATTATTCATCTGACCCGAAGTGGGTCTTAGTAGGATAGCACCATATACCGGGTCTGAGAATGTTAAAATTTGTATATGAACATACATGTTATTATACACACACACACCAAAAAATGGTAATTTCACGATAATTACGAAGGATCTGAAATG